>LPNX010044663.1:295306-523319 GCA_001517045.1 Pseudotsuga menziesii
AAATTTGAAGGGAGTCAAGATAGTTTTCTGTGAATCCATAGCTTTAGAAAATCTGTCTCGGCTGTCAGTAGAAGGCTCCCAGTTTTGATGTCGAACCTGAAAAACAATTTTTGAAGGAGAGTAACAACCTACAATGGCTCTGATACCATGTATAAATTCTGACCAGCAATATATTAATTTCACTCACAACAAATTACAATTGATCATGCAAAATTGTCAACAATGGAGACTGAAAATGGAGCTGTAACACAAAATTATACTAACTCAGTGTACAGTAGCCAACCCTGTAATATCATAGGTTGCTGAATATATAGAATACATCAATAGGTTTAATGCATAAGGAGGCATCCAAAACTAGCATAAAGCAGGCTTATCCAAAAATAGGCAAATCCCCCATAGGTGTAAAAAGTTGATCCCAAATCTGTCATGAGGCTCATGAATTGGAAAGGGTGCATGGGAAAGCTAATGAGTGGTGGAATTGTAGCTCATACATGATTTTTCATGGAGGAAAGAGTGGAGGATGAAAGGGCAAGAAAACAAGTTCACCTCACCTAGTCTTGCTTTCCTATGTGCCTTAAAACACTGAAAAAGCAGTCAATAAAGAAGAAAAAGCAGAAGGGAACCTAGGAGGCCAGGAATAAAGCAGATTTGATTCCTAAGGCTTTCCCAAGTGCTACATGAGTCACAGATGGCAAGTTTGACCTCTATGGATAGGCAATTAGCAACTTGCACATGGTGGGTCTCATGGACTAGGCAAATAAGACAAAAATAAATGAATTAATGTCTAAGTGGGTAATACTATGGGTTTGATTATTCTAACAGAGTTCTATCCTAACCGTCAATATTCCAGATTGTGGATTGTGGGTTTGTGACTTTTTCAACATGTCATTTCAATATTTCCTCTTTCCACCATTTTTCTTCCGCATCGTCGATATTATGTGGATGTTTTCTAAATCGTTGATCTTCTGAATTTTGGGTAGTATAACTGTGACATTTCCCAAAGTATTTTCACAATTTTCTACCTTCCACTATATTCCTTCCACTTTTCTTCTGAACCGTTGATTCCTTTGCGGGTTCACTCCTAGTCACCGATCTACGATCAAATAAGGATCGTAGATCCTCAATTTTCTTTGTGTGGAAATAATTTACCATCATAGATTTCCTCATGGATTAAATCTTAACAGTTGATTTGTTTCAATTATAAACCTTATCCATTGATCTCAATTCTATTCCCAGTGATTATGATTCTAGGTAGGAGATGTAGATCTAATAGGCTTAGTAACCCGACTCAGTCAACAAGTAAATCATTCAATCTATCATCCATGTTGTTCAATGGATCTCAAACACTTTATGATTTCATTTATTGTGCATCCATGCAACACATTAACAAGATTTCTAGTTAAATTAGTGGAATCTTTAAGGACCTTCAAATCTGCGTCCCCACCATATCAATGATGGAATTCAAATATGATGAAGTGGATTTCATAAAAATTATTCACACATCAAAATTTTTCCAAACCACACAACTCCACCTAGTAGAATCGATGTGCGCCATCGATTTAATTTGACAATCGATCTAGACCGTTGATATCAATCTCAGATCCCAATGATCATCTTTGATTTCACAAGCTCTACCCTTCTTTATCTTCCATGTATTTTATCCAGCATAATCCTCCTTATCCATTGATTCTCTCCACCTCTAATATCCACCATACGATCTATTATCATATGTGCAGTTGGTTTAGGCTTAATTTAGGTACTACTTCTAATTGTGAAATCCATTTTCAACCCTTAATCTGTCCAAAATGTAAATATTTAACTCTATGATTGAATTGATCAGTAGAACGATTAGTTCCTTTCTGCAGCGCTCTACACACATACACATAGAGAGATTCAAATCAATACTTATGGTGATTGAAACAAATTTATAAATACTTGCAGAGTAAACTTTTTTCTTCATTCAAATTAACTAGAGGTACGATACAATTTTCTCA
This sequence comes from Pseudotsuga menziesii, assembly GCA_001517045.1. NCBI lineage: Eukaryota > Viridiplantae > Streptophyta > Pinopsida > Pinales > Pinaceae > Pseudotsuga > Pseudotsuga menziesii. The sequence continues at coordinate 297,301 of LPNX010044663.1, forward strand.
CACACAGTCTCTGCACTCTCCAATCCATAGTTTATCTTCACTCATATACTCATTCCTCTAAATTTTACATTCAATGATAGTCCATGTAATGGATCCTTTGTCTTTTACGGATTTCAGCTTTCTACCATGTCTACTGGTTATTCCTCTGACATTCATGAACTCTTTTGACATCAATGACAACTATATTCTCAACAATCTCCCCCTTTGGCACTGATGGAAACATATAAACATTCTCCCTATTTAACAAAAATGACAAAGGATAAACTTTATTGTTGTACCCATTTTGATATAGGATTTTCCGTTTTCTTCTTTTTGACAACTTCCCCTGTCATCATATCTCCCCTTTGTTAACTGGACTTGGTACAAACCAATGTATTATTATTTATCTTAATATTTCCTTTCTTGCAAGAGTTTCTTGAATGATAACTTGAATCATATATCCGTGGACTCCCCCTGTAAATGTACTTCCTCTCGTTTGTTAACGTTTTTGTGATAGATTTTACACTCAACATTACACTATTTCTTTAAAAAAACTGTATTATGTAACTTTCTCTTCTTAAGAAGTCTTCACATATTCCTTGGTATCAGATAACAACAAGATTTGCTACAAGCATTAGAGACAAATTTAGAAAGAACTTCCTTAAACTGATATATATATATATATATATATATATANAGTTTTCTTCCATTGTCAACAATTTTTATGTGTCATAACTTCATGTTCTAAGTGAACATAAAATATTTATTTTCTAATGGATTGTAGACTTCATGGTCTTCATGAATCACACATTTTCTTGTTCTCATGTTACTTCATAGGTATTACACTTTCTCTAATTCAACCATACACCAATATTATCATTTAACCTTGGTGATCTATTTTCTTTGAGGAAGATAACTTTTACCATACTTCAACATTAGACACCAATTGATTTTTTTGATACTGATTGGAATTTTCTGACTTTAATTCCCCTTGAGTATATGATCTCTCCTAATGTTATTTTCAGGGTTCTCTTTAAATGATGAGATATGTTTAGAAAATAATCCCACAATCATCACTACATCCTTCTTCAACACCTTCACCTTCATATTCGTCAATTTATTCTTTTACATATCCATCTTGATTTTCCTCATAATGGATGTCATTTTTATCTATGGCACTATTATTTTCATCATCGTCTTTGGAGACCTCACTGATGTTTGAAATTTATGTTTGTTGACACAAACCCGGTCGACAAGGGTCCACTCTTTGTCGACCAGACAGGTTTTACCCCATTCGGCAACACCTGTAGAGTAGATGAAGTCTCACCTGAGATGTTTGAGGGAGAGTTGATGGAACCAAGTTTCTATAGTATGGAGAAGGACCATGTGTGTCTACTTAGTGACTAATCACAACATCATTCCATAGATCTACTCAATCAAATTATGCATTAACAGATCGTAGCAACATAACTCATTCAATAGATGACAGCAACATAACTCATTCATAGTAAAGACATTTATACGTAGACAGATATAAAATTGTACCATTAAAGTAGAAAAAACATTGCATCAATCATAGATCCATGTCACAGATACCCATTACGTTCATCATTAGATCACAGAAAATAGGAGAAAAGGGAAAATAGTAAAAGACACAATAATTCCGCTCAACCTCCGTCATGTCATTATAACTTATGCCACAAGAAGTTAATTCTAAAAATAGATGCACAAGTCGCATACACATATCATACAAAGTTGAAGCTGAGTTCAATCTTAGAATATCCAAAACTAGCCAAGTCTCTAAGGAGCAACTAAGAACCCAAGCCTCTAGGAAGTTTCCAAGAGAGACTAACATTTGCAATTCAACATCTACTTATAGGCTTGCGCCTTTACATCAATGGTCCACTTAACCAAATCCCTAACTAACCCTTGATAGATTTTACAAAATAGTGACCACTATCCGTGATATGCAGTCCAAAACTACAAACGATGACCAAAGATACAGAAAATAACATAGCTATGACTTGCGTGCCATTTCCCATTTGCAAGGTATCTTTGAACTTGTGCAGCATCCACGATGATGTGCAATCAACTTATCCCAAAACCACCTGCCAACAAGCACCCAACACAATATGTTATCCCTCTTTTGAGCCATGTCAGTTGGACATGTTGTAATCATTGATATTGAGCTTGAAGTATTCATACTATTGAGTAATCTCCTTCACCTATTCTTTGACCTTCTCAGCAATATCCTGAACCCTTGTTAAATCATGTGAAAATGGGTACTCCACCATCTTATCAGCAACCTCCTTTTCACCTTGTTGAACTTCCTCAAGTGCAAAAATTTCCTTGATGTAAAGATACACCCCAATATCTTGGAACTCATCTAGCTGTGTACTGCACTTTCGCTGGCACTCCTATGCCTTGACAATGAGTTACTACAAATCCTTCAACTCGGCAAACTTAGTGATATGAATGACTGGTGGAAGTGATATCATTGATGTCTTCAATGTCACTAGCTGCCCCTCTTCTTGCTACAACTACTTGGTCAGTTGATCTAATTTCTTGTCCTGGACTACACTGCCCCAAAATTGCGTAGTCACTTTAGTTACCTTATTTTCTTCCTACTCCATCTCGTCTAGCTTTGTCGCCACATCCTACATAACACTCTTCCTTTCTGTTAATTACTTAGGCGGCATGTGTAGATGCAACAAAGATCTCAAAGTGTTATTATCATACTCCATTTGTGTAATCATTTTCTTGAGCTGCTACACTGTAGCCTCTGCATCCTCGACCGCAACAGCTTCTGCTACTCCTTCACAAACTTCTACAATTACCTTCTCTAATTGCACCCTCTGATGCCATAGGTGTGCCTTCTTGACCACTAGTCTATCTTGTCCATTTTCAGCTCTGTAATATCCTCGCCACTCTTAGCCTTCTATATCCAGTTCTTCTATCTCTCTTTGCTCTTCTGTCTTCTTCTCTTGCAATCGCAGAAACTGACCACTGATGTTATTTTCTCTGTCTTCCAACTCCTAATTGGAGACTCGCTGCATATGTACCAAGGTCTGTGTAGAAAACATGTTGAGGTTGATAAGTAAGTCTTGTAACTACTGCAAGGAGGAATTTAGATCCTCGTTGCTGGTCTCAATCGCAGTCAAAATAATTTGTACATTTCGAACCTACGTCCTAGTGTTGATTGAGCCAACGTCTTGCACAGTTGCTTCCCATGGTGATTTCTTCAAAAATACATCATATAATGAATCAAGTCATTTTATTACCTAAGAAAAGCCATATTGTGATGATTTATTTATCTCCTCAGCTATCGCATTTGTTGCATCTGTAATCACCTTGATGAGTTGATTCAACTGTGCCTCCATCCCTGGTGTTGCACTACTAGTCGCACCCTTCTCTTGGCACTTCTTCATCCTTGATTCTTTAAATGAATGCTCTGTTTCCAAGTTTATGGGTGTCCATGTGGACTCTACATCAGAATCATGTTGAATTTGTAGATCAAGGTTAGGTACCAAATCAACAAGCGCATCCTCTGGTTTCCTTGTCAACACTTCTTCCATGCTGAACAGTTCTCTCCATTGCATGGTCCAATCATTAACAATTACCTCCAAATCTGCATCAGACAACTTGTAAGGTTTCAACAACCATTACTTCTCAGGGTATCTCCACACTTGCACGTGAATGGTGTGTTAGCTAATTACAAACACAACAACCCACTGGTACTTTGTTATCACCTTCTCAGATAGGCATGGAAATTTCACAGCTGTTGCCTGCAACGCTTCCCAATAAATCCAAAATTGAATCATGCAGTACTTGAGTATGTCAGATTCCTTCACCCACCATAGTTTCTAGTAGTATTCTCCATCACATACTTTCACTGTGTCCATGTCCATACCTTGATGGTCATTTGGCTCCATCCAAGTCACTGGCGCAATTAAAATCAACAACCAACTATATGCGAACGGGCATAGCCTCGCTTGGACTACCAATGCATCCTCTATCAACTGGTTCATTAGAAACAATGACCAATTCATTTGAAATCCATACACACACTGCTTAGCACATGCAATAACCCCAGAATTACATTGGGTAGGCCTATTCATCCGCAAAATCTTGGTAGCCAAAATTTGCGTGCCAATACAAATAGCCGGATCATTGATGTTGTCGACATGATATGCTCATCTGAACCACTTCAAACCGCATCTCTTCTTTAGTATTGTTGTAAGTCTCTTGTCATTCTCCCTTCCTATAAACTACTATGAGGGGTCTGGACCATCCTTAAGAATCCCGTGATCTCGAAAATCAATGTTGTTGCAATTGCGACTGGTGTTCCCAACCACAACGTTCTTCTGTGAAAACATGCCAAAAGATTATTTACATAGGCATTTTCCTCATTCAACCACCCAAAATGTGGCATATTAATGAATCCCAACAATCCTTATTTTTCCAAGCCACATGCTCAATCCTATGGAATGTGTATTATCGATTCATCTCTAATATCTACCATAGGTTCATAGGTTTCTTCTGTGATTCCTGTCAACACAAGCAAATCATGATCATCATAATTCAATGCCATCAGTGCAGGAATGATATCTATCATGCATGTCATACCTTGCGGTATCGTCGACATCTTCATAGGGTATTTCTGGTTCTTGGTCATTCTCCTTGTCTTCTCACCAAGATGCATGGGAGGAACATACCCAAGGATATCCACAATGGACACCCCTGTGCGGGATGCTGAATCCTCAACCCCTGAACTCAAAGGAACTGTCTATGCAGTTGCCTCCTCCTGTTCCTGCACAGACATTTTGGTCTGCTTCTTCTTTGGCACCGGGGAGCTAGGCTACTTCCCCCCCTCTTCTTCTTTTGAATAGAGGAAGATCCCACTGGAATACTTGCAATTTCTTCCTCAATTGTGACTGGAATGACCGGTGAATCCCTCTCACTAGAAATATTGACCGTGAATTTCTCCCTCTGCATTCCCCACAACTCTGTGACTCTCTACATTTATCCCAAAGCTATTCCTAACACACCCAATCACCATAGCTCATTCAACCCAATACAAAACTTACCTATAATTCAACAACACAGCTCAGTCCTGCATAATGGTGAATTCCAACCACACTCAACCTCTTCTTATAGCACTGATCCAATCACACCTCCAACATGAACAAATAAAATTTAATCATTTCGACCAGATCATGCATTAATTACCTAAATACGTCAGTGATCCTGTCAATCCAATGGTCAGATTGGCCATAAATATGCATTGCTTCAGCAAGAATCCTCGGTTAACTGCTTTAACTTTATTCATTCATTACTGAATTAACTATGCCGTGGCCCTATGGGTATCATGATAGATCTTCCCAACTGTGCTATCGACTCCTTTACCTATGCATCACCTTCCTCTTGGTGCTCCATCCTTCTCACTAGCATCTCATGCATTTTTTTCGTCATGCAATGCTTCAAGAATATTGTAGTTTTGGCCCCATCCTATAGCGATTCATCCTACTACCATTCAATAGCTTTGGATGTAGCACTCCATTTAACTTCCCCAATTGTACTAAACCTCCCAAAGTAATGGAATTAATGAGATATGGACCTAGCCAATGATTTTGTAACTTACCTGGATGCTTCACAAACTTGTCATACATCAGGACCAGGTCTCCTTGCTGACACTATTTGTTCTTAATATGTTGATCGTGCCAAGCCTTCTACTGATCCTTCTCAATGCATTGATGAAATCTTGCAATAAATTTGTCTTCCTCGAGCTAAACTAACTATGCCAGTCTCTCTTCTAATGCTTCTTCATCATCCATGCATGTGGTTACTACAATGTGCAAACTTGGTGTTGACATATTGTAACTTCAAAGGATATTCTAGAGGTATTTTACTAATGTAACCCAAGGGAGATGTTATTATTCCTCCAACGAGGTGTTACTATTGTATTTGGTCATCATAGATTCATGAGGTAAAACATCCACTTGTGTCAGGTCTTTAGTACCCTAATAAATAATATAATATACTATTTTTTAGTATTCCTAGATGATGTCAGTGTAGATAGTTTATTGGGGTTGACTTATCCAGTGCAAAAGTCAATTGACACATATGTATAAATAGAAGAGCTGTGGTTCTTTATTGAACACAGACTCACTCACTTGTGTAGCACATAGGAGAGAGAGAAAGAGAGAACAAAAGGAGGAGAACATCTATTTTTGGGGTTGTCTTTTAGACATCTTATACATGAGAAGTTTTTGCTCGGTTTTCTTCCCCTTGAGTGTTTCCCAGGATAAATGTTCTGTATATGTTGTGATTGTGTTTCTATCAATGATTGTTGATATCTTGATGCTATTATTTTGAATTGAATACTATTGAATCTAGTATAGCATATGTCCTTGGCTTGGAAGTATAGGATTGGCCTCATTCTGAAAGAGAATGGTCTTAAGAAGTACATCAAGAATGAATTTGCATAACCTGAAGAAGCTAAAGCTAAGGAGAAGCATGAACAAGACCTAATCAAGGAAATGATGATCATTGTTGATTCCATTAAGGATCACTTGATCCCTAAGGTGTCATCTAAGAAGACACCTAATCAAGTGTATGATGAACTTTCAAGAATATATGAAGGAAAGAACATCAACAAAAAGATGAATTTGGGATCTCAATTGAAGGGCACCAAGATGAGAAAAGGAGAATCTATTCAAGATTAATTCACAAGGGTTTCTTAGATCAAATAGAAGCTAAGTTCTATTGGATATATACTTGATGAGGATGAATTGGTTATGTGTGCTCTCAATGGCCTCACTAGACCTTGGGACTCATTCATCCAAACTCTATGTGCAAGAAAAGAAAGTATGAAGTTTGACATAGTATGGGAATATTGCATATAAGAATAAGCTAGAGTAGCAAATAGAGAATTTCTTCTTAGAGAATATGATTAGGCTATAGCTACCCATGCTAAAGAAAGAAATCAATCAAACTTCAAGAGGAGTAAGAATAATCCTTCAAAGAAGAAATTTTAGAAGAAGAAGAAGAAGGATTACTCAAAGTATCAATGCTACAACTGCCATAATATAGGACATCTTGCTAGAGAATTTCCATCATCAAAGAAAAACAACAACAGGAGGCATCATGATCGTCTAGATTGAAGATGAGAATGAAGAAATGCCTTGAAAGGGAACTAGATGTGAATATGTACAAGAATATGTGTTATTCTCTGCACTCTCTGGGTCTATAACACCTGGAGAATATACATGACTTATTGATAGTGGTGCCTCTAAGAACATGATAAGAAAAAAGGAAACTCTGTCAAATATTGAAGAGAATAACTGTCCCTAGAAGGTATCATTGGGATATGAATATCATTATCCCATCAAATTTATTCGAGAATCAAGCTACAAGCTTGACTTTGGGACCTCCATGAAGATGAAGGAAGTACTATATGTACCAGGTTTGAAAAAGAACCTACTCTCCATCTCATCTATAGATAAGAAAGCATATAGAGTTTCTTTTATATATGGATGAGTACTTATATGGTCCAAAGGAAAGACACTTGAAGATGTTGTAGTCATTGGAGAATAATAAGGAGGACTGTATAAGCTCAAAGGACATCCATAGAAAACCCTTGTCCATGAGACTGCCATCTCAAGTGACCTGTGGCATAGGAGACCTTCTCACATCAACTACAAAGCATTTCTCTATGTGAGAAAGGTGGTAAATGGGTTACCATATCTGAAGATCGAACCTGAGAAAAACTAGAAGGGATGTGCACATGGAAAGAACATCAAGAATCCCTTTCATAAAAGTGACACAAAGACTAAAGGTACATTGGAACTAATCCATTTCGATGTATGTAGTCCTATTCCCTCCATATCCTTAAGTGGATATGAATACTATGTCACATTTATTAATGATTATTCAAGAAAGACTTGGATACACTTCTTGAAGAATAAGAGTGAAGTGTTCGGGAAATTAAAGGATTCAAAGCCTTGATAGAGATCTAGTCAGAAAATAGAATCAAGACATTGATATCAGATAATGATGGAGAATACACTTCAAAGTAATTTGAAGAATTCTGTAAGGAGACAGGAATTAAGAGAGAACTAAACACTCCCTATAATCCCCAACAAAATAGTGTTGCATAAAGAAAGAATAGAACTATCATGGAAGCAGTGACTACCATGATTCATGACTAAGAAATCCCTATGCACATGTGGGATGAAGCTGCAAGAACAACCATATATTTGCAAAATAGATTATCTCACAATTCTCTTGGATTCAAGACTCCTGGAGAGATGTATACCCAAAAGAAACCTGAATTAATCCATCTTAAGATATTTGACTATGTAGTATATGTACATATTCTAAAAGAGAAGGGAACCAAATTGGATCCTTCTAGTAAGAAGGGAATATTTGTAGGTTAATGTGAAGTCTCCAAATCCTTCAGGATATACATCTCAAGATCCCATCATATCAATATTAGTAGGGATGTAACCTTTGATGAAGAGGAAGCTCTTAATAAATATAGAAGGTGTCAACTTGAAGTACATGAAGAAGACATACTTTCTAGAAGGACAGAAGCTGAACCAACTCCTGAAATAGTAGCATCAGAATATTAAGACATGCTAGAGCCTCAGGAGATCCCTACTATGGTTATCTCTTGAAAGAGAAAACCTACTTGGGTAAGAGAAATCATAGAAGAAGTAGAAATATATGGAGCACCAAAAGGCTCCAGAAGAACCAACAAAAGATAAAATCCATATTCCAATTATTTAGCTTTGATGTGTGATATTGTAGACCAAGAACCCCCTAGCTATGAGGTAGCTACGCAGAAGAAATATTGGGTTGAAGCAATGACGGAAGAATACCAGCCGATCATGAAGAATTATGTTTGGGACATTGTTCCCAAACCAGAAAAAAAGAGTGTGGTTTCTTTGAAATGGATCTAAAAGATAAAACATGTTGCAGATGGAAGTATTGGAAAGTACAAAGAAATATTTGTGGCTAGAGGATTCTATCAAAAATTGGGGATCAATTATGAAGAGACTTTTTCTCCAGTAGCAAGGTACACTTCCATCAGAACTATCCTGTCACTTTATTCTATGATGAAATGGGTCTTAGACCAAATGGATGTAAACACATCCTTCCTTAATGGTGTGATTGAGGAAGGGATTTACATCGAACAAGCACAAGGATTTGAAGTCAAAATAAGAGCAACCCATGTATGCAAGTTGAAAAAGGATTTAAATTGACTAAAGAAAGATCCTAGATATTGGTATGGTAGAATAGATAGATTCTTGACAAACATGGGATTTACCAAGAGTAAAGATGATCCTAATATTTATTTGAAGATTATGGAAGATGAACCATTCATACTATTGTTGTATGTGGATTATCTATTTCTGAATGGAAATGAGAAACATATCAAGGAATGCAAGAAGCTAGCTGAAGAATTCGAGATCAAATATCTTGGATTGATGCATTATTTCCTAGGGTTGGAAGTGTGGAAAATCCTATAAGGAATCTTTCTGAATCAAGGAAAGTATGCAGTATAAATCTTGAAAATATTTGATATGTTGGATTTTAAAGTCATGGCCACACCCATAGACACCAACTTAAAGGTGTTGTCTTATGATAAATCTAAGCTAGTGGACATGACTCACTGTAGACAAATTATTAGTTCATTAATGTATCTGAAAAACACAAGACTAGATATATTCTTTGTTGTGAACACCTTGATTCAATATCTAGTTAAACATTGATGGGTTCACTTGATAGATGAAAAGCATGTGATGAGGTACCTAAAAGGTATGATTGATTTTGGACTGTACTATGGAAGATATCATGACTACAATTTGTATGGGTATACAGATTTAGATTGGGAGGGAAGTGTCACAAATAGAAAGAGCACCTAAGGTGGATTTTATTTTTCGGGATCCTCCATGATCTCATGGTTTAGTAAAAAACAATTCATTGTTGCTCTTAGTACATCTAAAGCATAGTACATTGCAAATTGGTCTGCTTGTTGTGAAGCGATATGGCTTCAGAAGCTGATGCCAGGAATATTTGACATGGATATGGACACCATAGTAATTTTATGTTACAATCAGAGTTGTATAAATATGACATAAAATATGGTATTCCATGACAAATCGAAGGATTAATAAATCTGATATTTCTATATAAGGGATATGGTACAAAAGGGATCCATCAAGCTCCAGCATGTGGGTACCGATGAGAAAGTTGTTCCTATACTAACCAATCCTCTATCTAGAGTGAATTTAGAATATTTCCACTACAAGATTGGCGTAGTTCGAAAGGACTTTTCTTGTAAGGAGGAATAGTCATGGGACTACAAATGATGGACCCTCTTCGAAAAGGAATATCAGGTTGAATACATGTACTGTCCTCAGAAAAAGGGTGAGTAGGTTGATAATATTAAACTTCCCAAGAAAGGGGGAGTAATGATGAGATTGACATCGATGATGGATGATAGTGATGATGGTATGAAATTTATTTATGGATGATAGTATCCTCTCTTGAGGATGTCAGGTATAACACTATGTGCATGAGATTGGTCCTTACTAGTTAAATGATGACCCTACAATATGTTACTTTCGCATGGATAATACTCACATTCAATTTTGAGTATCGTATATTAAACACTCGCTCAGGAGTGTTCCTAACCTCAGTGGTCTAGATGCTCTATGATGAGTACTCATGAATTCCATGATTGATATTGTGTATGCATTCAATATCTTCCTTCCAGACTATACTCTTGTATGGAGAGTATTCCTACATTCATATGTAGATGCCATAGAATAACACTCACTTGGGAGTGGTCCTAACCTGTGTGGTATGGATTCTGTATGATGAGTCCTCACGAACGACGTAGTATAAAACTCACTTGGGAGTGGTCCTAACCTATGTGGTATGGATGTTGTATAATAGGCCAACATTTTGAATGCGGTTGAGATATTCTCTGCAAACAATACTCTTACATGGTAGAGTATACTTATACATGAGTGTGGATACCGTAGTATAACACTCACTTGTGAGTGTTTTTAACCTGTGTGGTATGGATGGTATACGATGATTCCTCGCAGATGATAGGGCCGACACCTGGTGCAGTCGAGATATACATTTAGTTGTAGACAATTCAGGTGATTGATTTCATGGATCATGCTGATGGAGGATTACATTGTCCTTGGACTTATGTCCTAAAGTGACCAGGATTGATCATCCTCCAAATAGATCATGTGTACTGTAGGTATCGTGGAAGAAAAGGATCAAGTAGATCAAAGTAAAACAACGAAGGGTCAAGTAGATCGAAGTGTGGCTAAAAAATATCAAGAAGGATAAAAAAACTGCTACAAAGGATCGAAAGGATCGAAGAAATGCTGAAAAAGGATTGAAATTATTGAAGTTAAGCTAGTTGGGATCGAAAATATCAGAAGGATACTATAGAATATCGAAGTGCTACTGCAAAGTATTGAGAAGATCGAGGTGATGCTGAAAAGGATCGAGCAGATTGAAGTGTTGCTGCAAAGGATTGAGAAGATCAAAGTGTTGTTGCAAAGGATCAAAGTACTACTGCAAAGAATCAAAGTACTGCAAAGGATATAGAAGATCAAAGTGCTTCTACAAAGGATCAAAAGATCGATGCATTGTTGCAAATAAAAGATCAAGTGATCATGTGATGTAGAAGATAAAGAGTAACTATTCCAGTTACTGATTGTGAAAAACTTCCTGTGACGTATAGATGTATTGCCTCGATGTACTGTTGTAATTATCTCTCTATTATCCTATAGTCTTGTTGATGCCTGAAAAAATCTCAGGTTGCGATAGTAAGGATTCTCCCCAATGACCATTCCCATTTATATTTTTTATCATTCAGTATAGGGAATCCATCCAGTTAGCGGCCAGAATACTGTAGAATTAAAGGAAAGTTTAAATATGTTTTATTAGTTGCATATCAGTCCACCATTTATGTAATTTTTTATATTTAAGAATGGTATGCAAGTTCCTAAACTAAATGTAGGTGATTTCCAAAACAATAACCTTAGAAGCAGTTAGCCATGTAGTCAATTGCACAAGGTATTACCTCTCTCCTTACATGAATCAATTGTACATCAATCATGCAAAGTAAAGAATAACTAATTAAATCTAATCTAAACTAAACTATCCCTAGGGAGCACAATTATATTTAAGATGAATGATGTACTGTATGGTTTACACACAGGAGTTTACAAATAGCCATTAAATTATCAATATATAGATACAACAAAAAAAATAACACAAAGGTATCTTTGTTAAGTTAAGACATTCATCATTCATAAATTGCATAAGATTCATAACATAACATGAAATCATACATAACATAGAAATAGTTCTGCAGGTTTAGAACAATCTCATAAATTGTACAGCATGCTAAAACATAAATAATTCATCATTCAACGATCTACACAAAATGCTCTGAAACTCATGCAGTCCTCTCTCCAGCAAAATTTTAGTCCTCTTTATTATAAAAAGAAATAGTTCTCCTTACAAAAGTTTCAGCATATGGGATCTAGAAAAACTCCTATCTCTATTCTATTATACCTATACTGATACATTTACAAAATGAATTTTGGTTATCCCTACCCTCTGGTATTTCCCAACTTTCGGTTACAAAAAATTCATCCTTTTGTGTGCTCACTAAACAAATAGAATAAATAAAAAATTATACATAAAAATCTCCACGTGTGAATAGGACAAGAAAAATCAAGTGGGCCCAGTCGACTCATTCATGAACTACTTCCACGCAACAACATCTGCAGCTATGGTCTCAAGATATGTTGGTTCCAAAAATCTAATTGTGACCTCATGCTTGGACAACTGGAATTTTATATCTGCAACCCTTGGTGGAGTTAATCTAAGCCGATCTTCCAACGACAATTACTAATTGCAGCTTGAGCCACCAAAGGTTTTACCACCTTTTCATTCAGGCCTTTAACCAGCTATGTATGAAGTTCATCCTCTTGTAGCATATCATGTAGGTATTTCAAATGTTCCTATTGAGTTCGGAACTCCTGCAACCTCCTTGCCAGGGTAATTTTTAGTGGCGAAATTTTACCAATTGGCTATTTTTTGGGTTTTTTTCAAAAATTAAATTCGCTATTTGGTGTCTAGTATTGCCTATATTTACAGAAAAATATGTTTTTTTATCATCATATTCAACAAAATTTATACATTTAGTGTTAATTTTATGTTTAATATTTAATATTTTCCTACCTATCTATAAACATGTTTTTTCAATCCAGAACAATCACCTAGAATACTATACTTAAGTATAATATTAGAATCCTTAAAAAATACCCTGGTCCTTGCTCAAGATGTCTGGAATATATTGTGGGTTGTAAGCACTTTTTTGTAGAACTCCATGCATTTTTCCATAGTATTCTCAACCATGACAATCAATCTCTCAGCAGCCTTTCTACTCAAATTCATGATATCATACTCAACCTATAACCCTTCTGGACTCTTCATAGGTGCATTTCCTGGAAGTTCTTTATTAGTTTCCAACCAGGTCAATTGGCCTTGTATAGTTTCTACAATCTCATGGGTCCTTGTTTTGAATTAAGTTGATATCATTGATATCTCCTATAATCTCGCATCTACTTTCTTGATCCTATAGACCTCTTCTAATAGTTTCACCTGCACTTTATATATCTTATTCCTGAGCAAAAGACCATGCTCTTTGAGAGGTGTTATAACCATTTTTATTTCATTTGTTTCTTTCAATAGTACCTATAAAGAGATATTTTGTGCTTTAATCTCTACAATTTGAAATTTAGACTCCTATGCTTACTTGTTAGCTGCAGACCATTGCATTTCTATTTCTGCCATTTTACTTTCCAGATCCTTCTTTTCTCCATCAAGGATAGTTTTTGACAGTTTTAAAGCATCCTTTTCTAACACTAAAATATGGTAATCATGTTGAAGCTTCTCTAAGTCTGAAAGAGTGGAATCATACTTCCTATTTATTTATCATCCTATTCTTTCCTCCTTCCTCAATTTTTTCTTTCATTTGTTCCTTTTTATCATTATATTGATCGACTGCTCCTTTCAAATTACTAACACTGTAGACATTCACCTGTGCAGTTGCAATACCCTTTGAGGCCATCTATTTTGGATCCTCCTCTACATTCTTTACAACAATTTTATTGGTCACTGTGGTCACTTCAAGATAAGTACCAATTTTCAATGTCTTCTCGGACCTCCATACAATTGATTTCCCCTTGGGGTCAAATAATAGATCGTCGAGTTTTAAAAATTCATGTTGCTTTGATGGAGTAAATGGTACCAACACCACCTCAATAATAGGGAGGTGACCTCCTTTCAATATATCTCTTGAGGTGGAAGGGAGAGTATGTGGATTGTCCTGAGTAGGACTTTATTCCTGATTATCTATATATAGGTCTTCTTGATCCTTCTTCCTCTGTTCTTCTGTATCCTCCTTCCAACTTTGCGCTTACTCAGCTTTTGATATTTCTTCCCTTGCAATCTTCTTCTTGATGGATTCTTCTTTCTTCCTCTTTTATTCTTCCTTTTTTTTCTCACTTAGCCTCTTGATCCAATAGTTTCTTTGCACCTTCTTCTAATCTTCGCATCGTCTCTTCCTTTTCTTTAGTGTAGCTTCTTCATCCTGTCCTTTTTGTTCTGGATTACTATTGCTATTTCAGTTTCCTCTAGACACTGTGATATTCCTCTCGAGCCACTTGTTCAGAGTGTTCATATCGCAAGAGTTTCTATCTACTTCTTCATATTTATCCATATGATTGGTGTATTTGAAATTCACTCTCATGAGTGCACGGTGTGCTGCAACTTTTCTTTGGGAATCATTTTTCTGAAAACTCTTTTCATCGAAATGAAATATTTCTAGCTCTTTAACAAAATTTTGTGCACTCTTAACTTTGGAAAACTTATAGCTACCAACATAGAATGGCATCGATGGAAAGACAACCTTCTTTAGGTCAAACAAATAACTTTCAAATCTATTCAATAAGAGTTTTTCGATTGCTTCTTTATGTACTATATAATCGATGGCATACTTGGGAAGCATTGCAGGTGCTTTAGTTCCCCCATACATACTCAAGTAGGTTCCCTCTTCAAAAAAGAAGTAATATCTAAATTCCTTTATGGTCTCCAAAGAACCTTCAAGAAAACACTTACATTCCTCTGGGAAAACTAACTGGTAGAATGGCATTAAGAACTCCTCACAAATAAGCTTGTAATGACTGTGGTATTTGTTAACCCACAAGATATGGTATGCTGCATAGATGGGATATTTTCCTTCCTTCCACTTGCATTTGAGTTTCTCCAATGGATGAAAATAGAGTATACAGTCAATCAGAAAGGATCCCATATAAAACTCATACTTCCTCCTATGCAATCCTTCTTGTGCTGCAGCGATGTAGAAAGACAAACTGTTTGCTACTATATCATCCCAACTGAAAAATGGTCCCCACCATGGTTACATGGTATATTAGTGGTATCAACCCAATGTTATAAAACCTTCCATTGACTCTACTTAAAATACTATTCAGTATTAGAGATACCATCCTGTATGGGGTGCACAGATTGGTAGTTTTGTATTCCCCAGATGCCTTTTGCTAGAAGGATTTTCCTTCGGCTATCATCATCTTCATAACTCCAATGTAATCGATAGTCAGACTATTAATCCAATAATTTGTCATGAGGACTTATGAAGTTGGAAAGCTGTAAGTTTTAGCTATGAAAACAGGGGTGAAAGAGGCAAATCCTTTATCCTCAAAATTGTACATGATCACCCCCCTTGCATCATCCTTAGACGGAATCCATACAATGACCTTAGGGCAAGGAAATAACTCTGGTGTTGTGGAAACTTTTGTGATTCCTAATTTCAATATGTTATAAAACAAGGTTAAATCCTCTAATCCTGCATCTAGAACCTTTTTCTCCTGGAGCATATGATACATCTGACCCCATTTAAATTTAGACTCAGCCCCGATGACAGATTTAGTATCTTCGTATATTATCTCTCCTCTCAGAGTGGGTGTGATTTCGATGTCATATTCATTGTCTGCAACATTAGATTTCTTCTTTCCTTTTGTAGGCATGGTGTCTGATACAAAATGACCCTGTAGAAACAAATAAAATGTCTTAGCATCCCTTATCTAGAAACTACATGGATCATATATATCAGAAATGAAACAACACTGTAAAATTTTCAATGCATATAAGGAAATCATTATTTCTCTTAGAAGAACAAGCTTAATCAGTATATTTTACCATATTGTCTTTACCGATAGAAATGACCTCGTACTACAAACTTTGCACATCACCAAAAATAGCACCTATGACACATTAGAAAATAGGGCAGCAGATCCTAGTAAGGTTAAACCAGGTAAAACCCTAATTTGTAGGTGAGCTTAGTTTGAGGATCCTAATGATTAAATCATCGTTCTCAAGAACATTCCATAGTATTCATCCAAAACCACCATTGAAACCTTAGGAATGACCCCCCTATGAAACTTACGGCCTGTGGGTAGCAAATCAGAGACCGAAAGAAGTGATGCCATGGCATCGACCACTAGCGATTAATATTTCGGCAAGGAAACTAGGTAAAAAACCAAAAGTGCACATGGTTCCTAAATCCTAAAGTCGAGAAAAACCCTATCCCAGAATATAAACACAAATCAGATAGGAAATGGATGGAAGAAGGTAGAATAGCTAAAAATTAAGTCATCTATGTTAAGATATGGATGGATAAAAAAGACATCCTACTGAATAAAATAAGACGTTTAGGGAAATTTCCTTTAAACTCAGTGTCAAAATGACCACCCTAGCCTTGCAATGAAACCTAAAGGCCTCACTAATCAAACCATGGTAGGTCATAACCCATACACCATACTAGACAAAAATATGTAGAATGGATTAAATCCTACCTAGTAGGCTAAGCTCAAGGTTTGTTGAAGGCGCGGTGCCAAAAATATCACATGAGCTCCAGATGGTGGCTTCCCAATTCATGACGGATGTCCAAATGGGTAAATATCCACAGGATTAATTATAATGCTTTACAAACCTAATGTGAAAATGGTAAAAAAACCAAACCCCATATATAGGGTGAAACACAGAAAGACCTTCAATGCGGTGGGTGAGAATTTAAACCGCACGAGTGTGAAAAAAATGTCATAATAGCGCTAAGAATAAAGTGCATCAGAGATGCCAAATCAGTGTGAGAGGTCGAAAACTCCTCGACAACGGTGAATCGAAGATCGTGACTTTTCCACTTCTATTATCCCTCTTTATCTAGAAACACCAATGGAGGAGACTGACCATAAATACAAACTCTGCCATTGATCGCAATTGGATCTCGAAGCAATCTGCAAAGTAAATTGCAACATTGAAAAAAAGGGTCATCAGATGAAAACTGAAAACAAAACCACTGTTGCAACAAAAATATGGACACTTTTCTAACATAGCGGGACAGAGATAGCATGGTAAACATTGGGCGGGGAAGGAATACCTTTTCTACCATTTCGGTGCAATATCGAAACAAAATTCAAAGCAATGGATCAAAACAAATCAGAAGAAGCTCCGACGATAAAAGCAGAAAACCTCTGCTATTGTAGCAAAAAACTCAATAATTCTTTTGACGTATCGAATAAAAAATAGGCTAAAAAGTGCTTGTTAGAAAAAGAAATCTATCTTTTGTATCGGCTCAATATTTAAAAACCATTTGTTACATCAAATCAAACATCAAAATCCACCCGCTGCATCAGGTCAGAAAGACTTCCTCCCTTAGTGAAAAAACAAACTTCTTTAATCTTATTCAGGGTGAAACCTAGATATGAGTGCTGCCTCTCAAAGTGCAAAAATGTCCAAGTAACCAAAAGCTAAAAATTTAAAAAGGGGGCCCCTAAAAAAAATGTAATTTTTTTTTGGGGTAATAGTTGCAGCAACAAAAATTGGCGACTAGATGGTGAATGAAGATCTTCAGAAAAATAACCTTCGAAACCAAAAAATGCTTTATGGCATTCTGTTAAACCAACTTATCCCAATTGTTATCACTCCAAGAAACTCCTCTAGGTTGTAGCTCAAGGATTCCTAGTAACTTACAATGTTTTTAGGGTTTTTTGATATGGATCAGGTCAGTTGACCTATATAACCTTCCCACTCTTAAGACATGCATAAAAATCACTCATTTACAAGGCATTTAGTTACAATTGCTTAGAAGTTGACAATAAGGTGCAAGGATGAATAACTCATCAAGCTGGTAGACTTACATACAAAACATATGCATATAAATGGCTAAATCATGATAAGGATGGCAATTATAAATCAAATTGCACTAACAACCAAATAGCATGACAGCTATCAACTATTAGTCAATCTGAAAATGACCAAAATACACATTTAGGCATAAGTACAGTAAATAAAGAGATCATGGCTGAACAAATCATAACAAAAGAGCTTACATTCATGAAGAGTAAAAATGAGAAGTTGAAAGCATTATAGGCTTATAAATCCCCGAAGTTCAACCTTTATTTTAAAATCAATCTTAGGATTTATATCCTTTTTAAAAAAAGTACAGATCCTGAAACTTGGATTTGTTTTTAAAAAATACTCAAAAGTGACAGTTTCTCCAAATTAGGGTTTGAAACCCTCCCTAACTACTTATCTAACTACAATGAAGAATTAGTTCACTAACTGAATATTAAAAGAATTGTAGTATTTGCTGATGATCACTCCTGCTACTCCACTATCAGTTAACCCACCAATTTCTCCTTGACATCTAGGGTTGATGAATTTATGGCACTGTTTTTTCATAGTAGATCAAAACAGACCCTTTCTGATACTTTTGTCAGCACCTTTTATCTTTAACTTACGTCCCTGATCCATCTATAGTCGCCAAAAAATGATCCTGTCTACCCAAAACTTGCCTTTATGCCTCTATCCTCTTTCGGTGGTTAAGCAACCAGTCTATCGGACCCATTAGCTACTGAAATTTGTGCTTTCGGTGACTAATGGATCATTCCATCATCTGCCTAAGCCACTGAAATCCCTGTTTTACCAAAATTATTAGGTTTTCATCAAAAATGTCTTCTTAGACCTGTTGGCTCAGCTTTTCTCCTTTGCAAGCTTCATGCTAGGGGTGTTAACAATGCCTTTATTGGTTTCAGGAGGTTGGAGATTGATGGCTTCTTTAGTTAGGGTTGACAAGGCAAGGTGACTTCTAGGGTTTGCTTTGGCTTCTTTCATTGGTAGCCCTTGGAGCCTCACCATCCTATATAACCTGGTATTGTCCCTTAGGTATCTTTTGTTTAGCATTTTCAAGAAGATGTATATTTCCCTCTGCTCCAGGTAGGACTTGTGCAATAACTTGTTTCTCCTAGTCAATGTCTCATTATTTCTCTTTAGCTCTCTTTCCAAGACCTCCATTTCATAAACCTGCCTCAGTAGNGAGGAAGGCCTTTTTGTTGGTTCCTCTTGTTTTTGTGGTGTGGGGGATGGCAATTCTTTAGTGAATGGAACAATTTGCAGAGCTAGGGCTACATCCTCCCCTTGTTCTTCCTTAGAATCTAAATAGGGTAGGTTTAATACATTCTCCTGGTGTGCTTTTGCCTCTTGACCTTTCTCACCAAAATCCAAATTCCTCTTTGCCTTCTTGGTATTGGAGGAGGAGGAAGGTTGTTCTGTTGCTGCACCTAGGGAAATGGCCCTCCTCCTTCTTCTCCCACTCCTTGTAGTGCTGGATTTCTTGGCAGGAGACTTCCCTTTCTCCTCTGGTTGAAGGCCTGTCTCAAAGCCATTCCAGAACAGAAAATAAGGCCAAGAAATGTTTCTTCTCTTCAAAAATTCTTGGACCAATAGTTGAATACAACCATGGTGGCATAGCCTGCCAGAAATCTTGGACGGTTGGGCATTCACTTGATGTGCCATCTTCCCTAGACTCCTGTGTAAATAAAAGGGCAGATTAAGAGGGTTTTAACCTGTGAAGTGGTTCATGAGTTTGAAATGACAGATCATTGCTCTATTATATCTCCCTTCACAGGTTAAATAGACTACAAAGGCCTTTAGCAGCTGTTTCCATTTCTCTTCCATCCATAATGATGGCACACTCTTCTTCCATGTTATTCCCCTATGCTCAAGCTTGAGATATGATCTGAATTCCACATCTTTGGGTATGGTGGTCTTGAACCACTTCTCCCCTGTGCAAGGGAGTTCAGTCACCTCTGAGATTAGTGCTTCATCTATGAGAAATTCCTCCCTTCCTATGACTAATTTTGAACCATCAAATGACAGTACAAAAGATTCAGCCACTTGCTGATGGAAACACTGTATTTTTTTATAGAATTTGTAGTAGCCTACCTCCTGGAACAGTCTGCAAACCTTTGAATGGGCCTCTAAATAACTGACATCACCCAGCTCCTTCCTGAGATACGGTCCACTCTTCTTCATCCTCATAGGTGTATCTCCTAGGTAGCTGCAAAACAACTTTTAGACTTTGTATATAGTGGATTCAGCAAGCTACTCCTTCAGAGCTTGTGTTTTTGGTGAGAACAATGTTAATTTTGACAATGAAATACGATGGAGTCCCAAGGCACTGATTATGAGGGTTTTCTGTCTTTTATGGAAGCCGAGGTCACCAAAATGATGACAGCAACTCGATCCTTGAGATTAGTTTTCCCATATCACCTTAACTTGCTTCAGCCATAGCATTCGATGGCTATTTGATGATCTTTGGGATAGGTGGAGGAAAACTGGAGGTTGGTGGTCAGATATATTTGTGCTATTTGCATAACAACCCTTTTCACTCATTTCCCATGTAGTGACATGGATCTAGATATTTTTGGTGGGTAATCATGCTCTAAAATGATCTTTTTTCTTGTTGACAGGGTGGGATGTGATGGCTCCCAACCGTTTCCTTATTTTGGCCTTTCGGTGGTTTAAGATCCTCTGCAATTTTGTCAACTAGCTGCCGAAAAGCTGGCTTTTGGTGGCTAACTAAATGTTATCTTTCTTTCTTAAGCCGCTAGAACCTTTATCCTACTGCCATGGTGAATTTCTACTTGTGAATTTCTACTTTCGACAGATAGCGACTTTGTCGAAAACCTTTTTAACAGCCAAAAACTTGTACTTTAAATGGTCAACACAAATACCATAGCTTTTGTCTAAACCGTCAAAAGGGTTTTTCATTTGATATTTATCTTCCAGCTTTCGGTGGTTAGCATATTTGTTGCACCCTTTTTTAATCTGCTGAAAACGACCCTTTTCTATGGCTAATGAGATGTTCTGAGCCTTTCCTAAGCCACCGAATGTACCTCTCCCAACACTGCTTGCCACTCACTTTTAGCAGTTTGAACCCTTTTTATCTCTCTCTCTATTTTGCCAAAAGCACCCCTTTCCAGTGGCTAATTAGTTTTCTGTAGTCTCGCCTAAGCCACCAAAAGTGTTACTTTGACCCTACTTGCTCAGACCACTTTCGGTGGTTCGCCTTTGTCCTGTGTTCAACTGTTTAGCTGCCAAAACATAGCTTTTTGGTGGCTAATGAGTTATGATAGTCCTCGCCTAAGCCACCAAAAGCTAAGACTTGTAAAATTTTCATCCAAATAAAAAAAAGATGCTTTCAAACTGTCAGTGATATTCATATCCTTCATTGCATGAGTTAAATTCTTCATACTATCAAAATAAATTATTTTGGGAGATAACATATGGCTCCTACTTGGGGATGGGAACATCCTAGTGAGGTACCAAGAATTTGAGACCAAAATGAGTTTCCCTAAAAGAAACTAAGTAACTTAACACTATCATTTACTATTCCATTGGGGATGGAGTTTATGCTGAAAGAAAAATAGCCTACTATCTACTAATTTACAATAATAAGGCCTCAGAGCCTCAAATCAAATAGAGTTTCAAGAACCACCCATTTACTGGGCCATCAAATACCTCTTCCCCTTCCATATTCTACAATTTGAAGGTGTTATTCTGATGTACCTAGGCTATCATAAAAGGGCCAATCCACAAAGAGTCAATTTTTCCATGTTTTCCCTTATCCTGTCTGATAGCATCCCACTTGAGGACCCAATATCCAACCTGGAAGTTGTCTACTTTTGCTCTTTTGTCAAATATGCCTTTTATCCTCTGCTGATGGGCTTCTAGTTTTCCTACAACTTGCTCCTTGATTTGTTGTAATTCCACCAATTACATCATCCTTCTCACCATATCATTTGGTTCATCTTCCTCTTCCTGAAATAACTTTGCCACTAGAAGGATGAGACAGATAGGAAAAATGGCCTTAGTGCAATAAACTATATTGAGTGGAGAATTTCCTATGGATATTTTATCTGTTACCCGATCAGCCCATAAAGCAAATTTAAGCTTCGAATCCCAGCTTTTCTGATTTGTCTCTAGCAGTTTCCTGATGATTCTGACTAAGCTTTTGTTGGATGACTTAGCTAGGCCATTTCCTTGAGGATAATAGGATGTGGAGTGTACCAGTTGAATACCCATTGAGTCACACATTTTAACTAATGCCCCAGCCTTGAAAGTTGGTTCATTATCAATTACTAACCTTACTGGGTAGCCAAACCTGCTAAAGATATTCTCATATAAAAATATCATGATGACTTGATGAGTGGCATTCCTGGTGGGTACTGCTTCTATCCATTTGGTAAAGTCGTCAGTGGCTACTAAGATCCATTTATGCTATCCACTGGAAGATAGATTTATTTCACCTATGAAATCCAGACCCCATTGCTAGAAATTCCCATTCACCACAATAGGCCCAAGGGGAAAGGACTTGAGCTGCTACTTCCCTATAAATCTTTGGCATTGGTCACAGGGCCTTACAAAAGTGCATACATCAGCAAAGAGGACTGACCAATAGTATCCTTCTCTTAAGGTCTTGTGGGTTGTGGTTTTCCAATAGTGGTGGCCTCCACATGTCCTAGAATGAAATTGATGTATGACCTCCTCTGCTTCCTCTTTATCTAGACACCTCAGCAAAATTCCATACTGATCTCTCCAGTACAATGGTTTGTTAATTATGCAAAACTTAACAGATCAACTTAAGATCTCGTGCTTGGCTAGGAGTGACATCAGGAGAAACTTCTAACTTTTGGAAAAATTTAATGATACCTGAGTACCACTCACATGAAGATATGTTTTCAGCTGCTAATGGAATGCCATTCTAATATTGATTTACTTTTGTTTCTGCTACTACCATATTCTGCACCTTTGCTGATTTGAAACATGTTAAATTTATTCCCATCAGGTCACAGTTTTCTTTAGCCATGAGTTTGTCCAGACCTAGTCCCTTTACTAGCTTAGTGGGTTTCACCTCTATATCAAAATCAATGAGTTTGGAAATCCACTTAGCTCTCTTCCCATCAATGTTAGGCTGAGTCAAAACATCCTTCACAGTAGCTGAAGGGACATATGCAAGGACCTTTGCATGGAGAATGTAGATTTTGAAAGTCTTCAAATATTTTATGAGAGCATAAGCTTGCTTCTCAATTAGGTCATACTTCAGCTCAACATCTCTTAGGGTTTTGCTGAAGAATGAAATTGGATGATCAAGACCATCATCATTCGTTTGTAGTAGTTTTTATGCTACTGTTTCATAAGATGCAAAAGAGAAAATGTGAAAACCCTTGGTGTAGTCAGGACTAATTAGGGTTGGGGCCTCCATGATAGATTTCTTAATGTCTTCAAAAGAGTTTCTTTCCTGGTTAGTCCACTTTATTTCTGCATCTTTTTTCAGCATGACTGTTATATGCTTTACCAACACAGAGAAATTGGGAATGAACCTCCTGACAAAGTTTATCTTGCCTAAAAAGGACTGAATGTCTCTTTTTGACCTTGGTATCGATAGCTTTTGGATTGCTTCCACCCTTACCAAATCAATCTTTATGCCTTCAGCTGAGACTATGTGGCCTAGGAGCTTTCCTTCATTGAGTGCAAACTGGGACTTCTTGGGGTTCAGTGATATTCCATACCTTCTGCACTTTAGAAATACCTTCCTTAAATGCTGCAAGTGGTCATGATGGCTGTGAGAGTAAACTATTAGGTCATCCAAATATATCAGCACAAACTTATCTTTTATCCCTACAAAAGTTGGGTCCATGGCTCTCTGAAAAGTAGCCCCAACATTCATTAGCCCAAATGGCATTTTAGCATACATGAACGTGCCCCAGGGGGTGGTAAAGGTAGTGTTCCCTTGGTCATCAGGGTGCACAGCAACTTGGTTGTATGTAGAGAAGCCATCAAGGAAGGACATAACCCTAGCCCCTAATACTTTTTGCAGTAGGTGTTCCATCTTGGGCAGTGGATAGTTCTCCTTCTTGGAACACTTGTTCAGGTTCCTAAAATCCACACACAACCTGATTTCTCCATTTTTATTTCTTACCACTACTAGGTTTTCAATCCACTTGGAATACCTAAGGGGGATTATGATCTTGGCTTTGAGGAGCTTGTGGATTTCCTTTTCAAACATTGGTAATAGGAAAGGGTTGATGGGTCTCAGCTTCTTCTTAAAAGGAATGGTGTCCTTCTCCAAAGGAATTATGTGCTGGATGATATTGGTGTCATAAGTTTTTAGGTCACTATATTCCCAGGCAAAGAATTCAGAAAACTCTTTTATCAAGCTGCAAAATTTAGACCTTTGATCATTGTTCAATCTAGTGGACAAATTTATTAGTTTTGGATGGCTTTGGCTCCCTATGTTTTGCTCTTGGATAGAAGGATCTAGCCGCTTTTTGGAATACTTGAAAGGGATGTCATTGTGATCAAATAGCTCTTCCAGTGGTACTAGACCTCGAGGTATGTAGTTGCTAGGCAATTGGACAATGCTCTAATCAGCCACTTTATCTTTTAACTTGAGTTTTTTGGATTACTCCATGTTTAGGTTTTCTTGGTCTATGTGTATATCAGAGAATTCATCTACTAACTGCAGGAATTTTCTAAGCTCATCATCATTCTCAAACACCCTCCAAAATTTGACATTATCTCGCAGAGAGGGTCAGTACTTGACCTGAACATCATAGCTGAGATTAGGGGGTAAAGGAGGAACAAACAAATGTGTAGAGATAGCCAAGGAATCAGCCAGGTGATTCAAAGCCCTAGTTATATATGACAGTTCAAAAAACATAAAGGAGTCTCTGATTTTCCACACCTCGTCCCTGTAGGCCTTTAGTCTGATATTTTTTGTCTAAAAAGTGTTGTTGACCTATTGTATGATGAGGTCTACATATCCAAAAATATTCATGCACATGATCCCCATCTCCTTGGTAGCTTTAACTCCTAGTAGCAAAGCTTCATATTCTGCTATGTTGTTAGTGGTTTTGAAATCAAGCTTATAAGATAGATGGATGTTTTCTTAGATGGGGAGATCAATACTACACCTGCACCTACTGATATTTGAGTGCTAGCCCCATCAAAATACATGGTCCAGAATTCTGTGGTCACTTCTTTGGGATGCTGATAGGTGGGCTTAGTGAGCTAGACTGATGTCTGCTGAGAATCATCTATTTGCAAAATGCATGACCCAAAATTATTGTCCACTGCATAGATGGGGTGATTCACTGAGTTTCTCTCCTTGCTTATGATGTAGGCCAATTGATTTTCCCGGTACAACCTCTTAGTCTCTCCTCCAAACATGGGAATGGTGGCATATGTAAGATCCATCTGAAGGGTGCCACCTAGTCTTTTTCTCCATGACCGAGACAGCAACAGACCAAATTTTGGAGGGATATCAACCACCACAATGTCCATCATGATGCTTTTCGAAGGTAGCTGAGTTAGGTTCACAATAAGTTCTTTGATGAGGCCCAAGTACTTAACCTTCCTGGAGTCAAAGAAGATTAAATATTGGTAGGGATTGGTGATGCTAAGACCAAGCTCATCCATCACAGTCTTTGGCATTAGGTTATGAGAGGCTCTTGAATCCAGCAGATAGTTATGCAGGACTTTATCATGGATATTTAAGGATATGTAGAATGGTGGGAATGAGTCCTTTAAGTCTTCAATCATGGGTCCCAGGGTTACAACAGGCTTGTCATCTTGCAATTTCACAAAGTTAGTGTCAATGTGCACCTTGGGCTTAAGGGAATTCAGAATGGAGGACTTGAATGCATCATTTTTCATTAGCTCAATCAAAGGAAAAGGGATTTTGAAGTTTTGAATTTCAGACCCAAGGTTGAAAGAATAATGCAGCCTATCTGGAGACCTTACCTCATGAACTGGGGGTTTGAGTTGGATTTGCTCAGGAATGGCTGAAGGTGCTAGTTTCTACAATGCTTTGGATGTGACAACCAACTTCTTTGGTAAAACAACAACCTTTCTAGTTGGTGTAGTAGACTGCTGGACAGGTACACCATTCTTCTTGAGAGGAACAACCAGCCTAGACCTAAGCTGGTAACCTCCCTGACCATCAGCTTGATAGACATCCTCTTCAGTGATATGCTCATCAATTAGGGATTCTTCATATTTTTGGATTCTTCATATTTTTCCTGTGTCAGAAAATACCATTCCACCTCATCCTCCATGCAGTGGATGTTGTCTTCAGCTTCTCCTTATTCTTCAATGAATTCTAGCTCTTCTTCTAATGCAACATTTTAAAATGGAGCTCTTATTCTCTTATCTTACCCTTGGTTCCTCTCCCTTCTTAGAATTTGAATTGGGGGGTTTCCTCTTCTATAAGGAACAAAATTTGGGTTTCGAGGAGCAAAGTCACTTGGCCCTTTACCCCTCACATGTAGATGTCCTTGGTCCTTCAATTTAGACATTTCAGAAGTCAGGTTATCTAACAGTTTGTTCATTTTGTCAATCTTGTTCTTTGATGCAGAAGCCTCACTAGGGTCTGCTAGTTGCTTCTTCCTGTCCATCTTCCCTTTGACCTTCTGAGATGCCAGAATGTTTGAATCTACCTCTAGGGCAACATCCTGCATGAGTGATAAGGAGGAAAACCTCATTTCTTTGAGAAGTAGGAAGAAATCAAAGTCAAAGGAATTTGCATAAGTTATCCTAGCTGAGGTATCAGTGGGATTAATTTGAATGGGGATCCTGCTATACATATTGTTGAATATCTTGGTAAAGTTGGAGACAAACTCCCCATTTTCTCTTTTTAGGTTGTTGAATTCTGTGATATAGTAGAGGTGGTCTCTCCTCTCTCTCAAATGCTTTAGGAAAATGTCATCTAGGGCCTCTATGCCTGCCACTGATCTAGCAGGCAGTTCCTTAGACCACTTCCTAGCCTGACCATCTATGCTTTGCACAAAAAACCTAGTCCATACATATTCTTGCTCTATGTTAATATTTTTAGCATAGCTATAAAATGTCTCTAGATGCTCTTTAGCAGTGAAATCCCCTTCCCCTGTAAACTTAGGCATATGATTGAGATAATCCCCAGTAGGCATGGCTGAGAGGGGATTTGGAAAAATTACGGGGGCATACCTAGCCACCAGGATCCTATCCATCTTGGTCAATTGAGGGGCATCCATATTGGAAATGGGTGTGGACAGGGTTGAGGAAGGTAGCACTGATGGAGATACTTGTTGAAAAGGTGGTGGTATACTTATCCCAGTGGAGTCACCAGGGATTGGATCTTCACAAGCAATACTGCTTGAAGATGCCCAAACCCTATTTTTTTTTATGTATCTATAAATTCCTGATAATTAAGAGTTTCAGTAGAAGAAATAATTGCAGAAATATTTATCGAAATACCTGATGTAGCATTTTGTGTAGCAATGCTGGTTTGTCTCAGTAAAGCCCTAGCTATTCTCAAAATTTCTTCTGGATCTAAAACTGGTGTTACTGGTGGCCCCTTACTGTTTTCTCTGGTACTTGTTCTTCTTGAAGCCACCTTATCTCAATGGAGTCACCATATAGATGATTACAACAATAATAGTGTCCAAGCTTTGTCTATCATCAAAGCAAGGATCTATGTCATCTCCTAGGGAAGCTGAACTTCAGTCTCCTCTCCCCAGCAATGGCGCCAATTTGTTATCACTCCAAAAAACTCCTCTAGGTTGTTGCTCAAGGATGCCTGGTAACTTACAATGTTTTTAGGGTTTTTTTTATATGGATCAAGTCAGTTGACCTATATAACCTTTACACTTTCAAGACCTGCATAAAACTCACTCATTTACAAGGATTTTAGTTACAATTACTTAGAAGTTGAAAATAAGGTGCAGGGATCAAGAACTCATCAGGCTGGCAGACTTACATACAAAAAAAAGCATATAAATGGCTAAATCATGATAAGGATGGCACTTATAAATTAAATTGCACTAACAACCCAATAGGATGACATCTATCATCTATTAATCAATCTGAAAATGACCTAAATACACATTCAAGCATATGTACAGTAAAGAAAGAGATGATGGCTAAACAAATCATAACAAAAGAGCTTACATTCATGAAGAGTAAAAATGAGAAGCTGAAAGAATTATAGGATTATAAATCCCCGAAGTTGAACCTTTATTATAAAATCGATCTTAGGATTTATAGCCTTTTTACAAAAAGTACAGATCCTGAAACTTGGATCTATTTTTACAAAAATACTCAAAAGTGACAGTTTTGCCAAATTAGGGTTTGAAACCCTACCTAAGTACTTGTCTAACTACAATGAAGATTTAGTTCATGGACTGAATATTAAAACAACTACAATATTTGCTGATGATCACTGCTGTTGGTCCAATGACAGTTAACCCATTGATTTCTCCTTGAAAGCTAGGGTTGATGACTTTATGGCACTGTTTTGTCATAATAGATCAAAACAGACCCTTTCTAATACTTCTGTCAGCACCTTTTATCTTTAACTTATGTCCCCGAGCCTTCTGTAGTCACAAAAAAATTATCCTGTGTGCCCAAAACTTGCCTTTACACCTCTGTCCTCTTTCGATGGTTAAGCGGCCAGTCCTATCGAACCCAATTTCTACCAAAAGTGGCGCTTTCGGTGGCTAATGGACCATTCCATCATCTGCCTAAGAGAGTGAAAGCCCTTTTTTACCAAAATCATTAGGTTTTTATCAAAAAGTGTCTTCTCAGACTTGTTGGCTCAGCTTTTCTCTTCTGCAAGCTTCGTGCTAGGGGTGTTAACAGTGCCTTGGATGGTTTCAGGAGGTTGGATACTGATGGATGCTTCAACTAGGGTTGATAAGGAAAGGTGGCTACTAGGGTTTTCTTTGGCTTCTTTTAGCTGCAGCCTTTAGAGCCTCACCATCTTGTATAACCTGGTATTGTCCCTTAGGTATCTTCTGTTTAGCCTTTTCAAGAAGATGTATCTTTCCCTCTTCTCTAGGTAGGACTTGTGCAATAACTTGTTTCTCCTAGTCAATGTCTCATTATTTCTCTTTATCTCTCTTTCTAAGACCTCCATTTCATAAACCTGCCTCAGTAGCAGATTGATCTTTTGACTTCTAGGTTTGCTGGAGGAAGGCCTCTCTATTGGTTCCTCTTGTTCCTGTGGTGTGGAGGATGGCAATGCTTCAGTGAATGGAAAAATTTGCAGAGCTAGGGATGCATGCTCTCCATGTTCTTCCTCACAATTTGAATAGGGTATGTTTAATACATTCTCCTAGTGTGATTCTGCATCTTGACCTTTCTCACTGAAATCCAAATTCCTCTTTGCCTTCTTGGTCTTGGTGGAGGAGGGAGGTTGTTTTGTTGCTGCAGCTAGGGAAATGCCCCCCCCCCCCTTCTTCTCCTCTTGTTGAAGGCCTATCTCAAAGCCATTCTAGAATATAAAATAAGGCTAAGTAATGTTTCTTCTCTTCAATAACTCCTAGATCAATATCTAGATAAGACCATGGTGGTAAATCCTGCTAGCAATATTGGATGGTTGGGCTTTCACTTGACGTGCCATCTTCCCTAGAGTCCTATGTAAATAAAAGGGCAGATTAAGAGGTTTTTTACCTGTGAAGTGTTTCATGAGTTTGAAATTATAGATCATTTCTCTATTGTATCTCCCTTCACAGGTTAAATAGACCACAATGGACTTTAGCAGTTGTTGCCAGTTCTCTTCCAGCCATGATGATGGCACACACTTCTTCCATGTTATTCCCTTATGCTGAGGCTTGATATATGATCTGAATTCTACATCTTTGGGTATGGTGGTCTTGAACCACTTCTCTCATGTTCAAGGGAGTTTAGTCACCTATGATATTAATGCTTCATCTATGAGAAATTCCTCCCTTCCTATGACTAATTTTGAACCATCAAATGACAAGGCAAAAGCTTCAGCCACCTGCTGATGGCAACCTTGTATTTTTTCACAGAATTTGTAGCATCCTACCTCTTGTAATAGCCTACAAACCTCTAGATGGGCCTCTAAATAACTAACATCACCTAGATCCTTCTCGAGAGTCAGTCCACTCTTCTTCATCCTGATGGGTGTATCTCCTGGGTACCTGCAAAACAACTTTTATACTTTGTATATAGTGGCTTCAGCAAGATGCTCCTTCAAAGCTCAGTTTTTTGGTGAGAATAATGCTAATTTTGACAATGAAATATGATGGAGTCCCAAGGCACTGATTATTAGGGTTTTCTGTCTTTTATCAAAGATGAGGTCACCAAAATGATGACAGTAGCTTGATCCTTGAGATCTCTTTTCCCATATCACCGTAACCAACTTCATCCAGAGCATTCGATGGCTATTTGATGATCTTTGGGATAGGTGGAGGAAAACTGGAGGTTGGAAGTCAGATCAGTTTGTGCTATTTGCATAACGACCCTTTTCACTCATTTCCCATGCAGTCACATGGCTCTAGATATTTTTGGTGGGTAATCATGCTCTAAAATGATCTTTTGTCTTGCTGATGGGGTTGGATGTGACAATTCCTAACCGTTTCCTTATTTTTGCCTTTCGGTGGTTTAATATCCTCCGTGATTTTGTCAAATAGCCACCGAAATTCTGGCTTTCGGTGGCTAACTAAACATTATCTTCATGGTGAATTTCTACTTTCGACAGATAGTGACTTTGTCAAAAACATTTTTAATTGTTGAAAACTTGTTCTTTCAGTGGTCAGCACAAATGCCATAGCTTTTGCCTAAACCTCCAAAAGGGTTTTTCACCCGATATTTATCTTCCATCTTTTGGTGGTTAGCATATGTGTTTCACCCTTTTTTAATATGCCGAAAACAACCCTTTTCGGTGACTAATGAGATGTTCTAAGCCTCGCCTAAGCCACTGAATGTAACTTTCCTAAAGCTACTTGCCACTTGCTTTCGATGGTTTAAACCCTTTTTATCTCTCTCTCTATTCTGCTGAAAGTGCCCCTTTTCGGTGGCTAATGAGTTTTCTATAGTCTCGCCTAGGCCACTGAAAGTGTTACTTTGACCCTGCTTGCTCGGACCACTTTTGGTGGTTTTCCTTTGGCCCATGTTCAACGTTTTAGCCACTGAAACATAGATTTTCGGTGGCTAATGAGCTATGATAGTCCTCTCCTAAGCCACCGAAATCTACGACTTGTAAAATTTTCATCCAAATAAAAAACATATGCTTTCAACTGTCAGGGATATTCATATCCTTCATTGCATAAGTTAAATTCTTCATACTATCAAAATAAATTATTTTGGGAGATAAAACCAATTCTTTTCAAGATTTATTTAAGATATCCATACCTTTCTAGGAATGCAATATCTAGTACTTAACATTGATTGTAGTCCAATACGGTAGGGTAACCGAGTTTTCAAAATCTCGATAACTATTATGAGGCTAAAATATGGGGTTCATTTTACCTATGCATTCGATTTATTTTCTACTGAGACACCACAGAATCATAATAGAGTGCAGACAAGCATATTCATTTGCTCCTCATTCCCATGCCTTGTGCATTATTTTGATGCTTTTATACTTTTGTCTTTTGAGTCTTCCCAGATTTTCTCCTTTTGCATTTGAGATTAGAGTTAGGTTCTTCCATCCATGGTGTCCTTTTGTGTGAGTGATAATTTGTTTCAGCTCATGGATGGAGAATAACCTCTGAGTAATCCAATTATATTACTAATTTTTATTCAGTATATATTTTTGGTACATACATTTTGTTCTAGGAAATTTTGACTCTTTAAGCATGTTGGCTTTTATTTGTAGCATGGGATCATTTTAAATACCATACACCTGTCCATTCTTCTTCCTTTCTGTGGGTCCTTTGATGTTAACTTCCTAGGACATATATTAATGTGAAGTGGATGGATCCCCAAAATAGTATTCTATATTTCTCCTACCTTAGTCATTTAACAGGGTTTAAAATAGAACTTCAATGTGTTCTTAAAATAACTTCCTTTTAGTGGTCTATCAGATTAAATAATTTTTCCAAGATACATTTTGATACAGGTAAATCTAATAATTAGTTCCTTGGTTTAAAATATTTTCAGTTTGTCCAAATTCCAATGTCCCCAATGCACCAAAATATGCACTTGCTTATTTGAAATAAAACTAAAATAAATAAAATAAAAACAAACTGAAATAAATCAGATGCAAAGAAAAAAAACATAACTCTAAGAAATCGAAGAAAATGTAAAAATGTTTATTTAAGTACAAAACACCTCAAAATATTTAAGTAATGTAAGGTTTGAGAACTAAACCATTGATAGGCAGATTCTCTTCCCACCCCTGTAAATCCTATAACTTATATGTTGAGGGGCCTAACTTTGCAACAATATGAAATGGGGCAATCCATAGATGTTGAAACTTAGTATGCTTACCCTTTTCATCATGCAAGTGATTCCATTTGAGAACCGAATCTTCGAATTCATATCTTCTATTCCTGGACTTATGTTTGTTAAACAACTTCTTCACAATCTCCTGCTGGTGTTTAAATCTCTCTTTATCCTTGAGCCTATACTCTTCTAACTTAAGCAGGGTATTAATCCTACCTTGCAAAACCTCACTACCATATCCTCTAGATGCTTGGGCCAATTGAGAAGAAGGTAACAAAATGTTAGGGGTAAAATAGATTCCTTTCCATAAACTAAAGTATAGGGTGACACAGTGAAGGAATTCTTGGGTGTGACCTTATCAGCCCATAGTGCATTTGGAAGGGCTACATGCCAACTTCTTTGATTTTCTATAACAATTTTCTTTAATTCTAATGATATTTTTATTAGTTGATTCAGCTAATCTGTTACCTTGTGGATAATAATTAGCAAAATAATGTAATTTTATTCCTTTCTCATTAGAAAATTCATTATGTTTGATTGATAAAAAGTAAGAAGCATTATAAAAACCCAGGGAAATTGGAACCCCATACATGGTCATAATATTTGCTTGTAATAAATCAATGACTGCATCTTCATTCACTTTTCGTAACGAGATCGATTCAAACCATATTCTGAAATAGTCCATGGCCATGAGGATGTACTTGTGTTGCAATTAATAATTTGGATTTATCTCTCCAATAATATCAATTCCCCATTGCTTGAATGGCTCAGAAACAATGACTGGTTGCAATGGCCTAGTTTCCTTTGCTTGTCTCCCGACACTCCTTTGGCATGTGTCAGACTTCCTTGCATAAGCATGAGCATCCTTAAACAAATTTGGCCAGTAATATCTAGCCCTTAGAATATTGTGTGTTGTAGTATCCCCTAAAAAATGGCCTCCAACGGGACCATCATGCAATTCTTTAACAACCTTGGATGCATCTTATTTTTCCAGACATATTAGAAACTCTCCATCATAGTTCTTCCCGAAAATAACTCCATCAATTATTTGATAAGATGCTGATTTAAAGTGTAGTGATCTTCTTTGTTTATAATTCCAGTGTTTAGGTAAATATCCTTGTTGGAGATACTATATGAGATCATTGTACCAAGATTACGGGGTTGTGAATACAAGACACATATCAATCATATGCACCTTAGCCTCATTCTCTCAATCATTGTCTTCATTATATTGAATCTTAGCCATTAACTTACAAATCCCTTGTCCTTTGATGATAGTGGTTAGTTTAAATTCTAAGTCATATCCTTGTAGAGATGTTACCTAATTTCCTCTCCTTTCTCCTAATTCTTTTTTGCATGAAAAGAGTTCAAATTGTTGGGTAAGGAACACTCACTTTGGTTCTATTGTTGAGTATGTATGGCCTAAATTGTTTTACCGCCTTAAATACTGCATGTGCATGTTTATCAATAGCAAGGTAATTCAATTCAGCACCTTGCAAACCAGTTCCCATGAAGGATATGGGGTACTCATCTCCCCTTTCTTCTCTTTGCATAAGCACTACTGTGAGCGAGTTATTTGAAGAAAACGTGTATAAAATGAAATCTTTCTCAAAATTAGATATTTTGAGGGAAGGTGCATGAGCTATTTATGCTTTGATTTTGTTAAATGCATCCTTTTATATTTCAATCCATTTAAACTATACACTTTTCTTAACCATCTGTTGCAAAGGATTGATTATTCCACCAAAATCAGGCACAAACCTTTGCACAAAATTTATATTCCCCATGAAATATTGGATGAATTTATTATTGTGGGGTAAGGGGATCTGTGCTATAGCTTCTATCCTCTCTAGGTCTATGGAGATCCCCTTCTTAGAAATGATGTGACCCAATAGCTTTCCTTCTAATTCTATGAAAACACATTTCTTAGGATTCAAAGAAATATCATATTTCTGGCAATGGTCAAAAATATGTTTTAAATGAAACATGCATTCCTATATCTTTTTGGAGAAAACGGTAACATCATCCAAATAGACTACCATGCTATGGCCAATCAAACCACAGAAATATATGTCCATTTCCCTTTGGAAAGTTTCTCTAGCATTAATGACACCAAAAGACATTCTCATGTAATAAAATTTCCTCCACTTTGTCCTAAAGGTGATCTTCATCCTATCTTGTTCTTCTACCAACACTTGGTTGTAGCCTGAAAACCCATCCAATAAAGAGAACATCTCAGAGCCTGAAACCATCTGCAATATTTGCTCCATTAGCGGTATTGGATAGTTATCCTTGTCTGAGGCACGATTCCAATTTATGAAATCTACACAAAGTCTTATCTCACTAGACTTTTTCCTTACTGGTACAAAATTTACGACCCATTCTGAGTGTCTAACTCTGAAAATAATATTCTCATCAAGCAGCTTCTTCACTTCATTTTGAATTAAGAGCTCTAACCTGGGATGCATCTTCCGTAATGGTTGCTGAAATGGTTTTACTCCCGCTTTAACTGGCATAACATGTTGGATGATGTGGGTGTCATAAGTCTTCATATATTCATAATTCCAAGAAAATAAATATTTATACTGTTGAAATAAACTAATGAATTTTCTTCTCTCACCCGGTGAGCAGCATTTTCCCAATTTCACATACTTTGGTTCAACTTCTGTCCCCTAATTCACCAGCTCATACTACATAGATGAATTGTGTGTTTTGACATTGGCTAGCCTCCTAAATTTTTTATTGAGATCAAACATCCCCTCCAATGTTCTAACCCCTTTAGGTATGAAGTTCCCATTTTGGATATTTTTTTGATGTTCTTCATCATCAATTATAGAATCTTTGAAATTCTCATCATTGGTTAGAAACTCAAAGATCCGTGGATCGTCATCGAATACTATTAGATTGGTAATACTGTCTAGTATGGTAGGAATGAAAAACAATTCAATTGAGCATCTATTATTAGTAGGCACTAATCTTGCAGCAGAAGTATCTAATAAGTCAACCTCTGCATTTTTCAATCTAGGAATCGAACTGATATTAAATGCATCAAAATTTTTTATAAGGTCCCAAAATTCATTTTGATAGCCCTTTAAATGTGGTGATAAACAATGAATTGTATTTCGAACCTATTTAACAATTATTTCAAAATCACCAAAAACCTTTAAATTTATCACTTTGAATTCAATAGCCTTCTTTAATCCTTGGATTAAAGCTTCATATTTGGATGTATTATTAGTACATTCAAATTATAATCTACAAGAAAGAAAATATTTATTGTTTTCTAGATCAGTCAGGATATAGATGACTTCTAATCCTTCCTGAGTTTTAGAACCATCAAAGTATAACAACCAAAATTTATCTTCTAATTCTACGTAACTAGTGCTACTTTCTACATTAGAAACTAAATTAACTATATTATAGTCAATCTTATCATTCCGTGAAAATTGAAGAAGTTCGGACTATGCATATAATTCATCACTGGGCTTCTTCTGCTTGATAGTTTCCTGGTTCAAGCTCAATAAAATAATTACCAAAAACCGAATGTGAAAAATTTACAGGCTCATTTTTTCCCTCTAGTTGTGTCACATTGTGTTTCATATGTGGCTCTCTCATCACTTTGACATGATTTTGACAATTCTGATAGGGAAGTCACATGTCATACCATTCAGTTGCAAAGTATCCTTCTAGTTTCGCAGACCATTCCCTGCTCAAGATTAACCCATATGCCTCTGGTATGTCCACTACCACGATGTTTATAAATTGGCAAACTCTTTCATTTGTAGATAATCGTATCAACACATCCTCCATCTCTCCCACCACCTTGACTATTGTTCTATCCAACTGGATGATTTTTCCTGAAGAGGTTGTGGGTTGACCATTTATTTTTATACAGACTGAAAGAGGCATAACATTTGAAGATGCTCTAGAATCTACCAAACAGTTGTGTACATTATGATTAAATATCTCAAATTTAGGTAGAAATGGTAAAGTTTGGGATTTAGATTTCTCCCCAATGCTTGCTTCAATGATCTCTTCTTCTGATTGAATATCATCTTGGGATTTATTGGCTTTTGAATCAAAGGCTTCCAAGAGATTTTTATTTTGTTGACGTAAGTCACACATTTCAAACAAAGAAATATTTTCCTTGGTTTTCTTGCTATCCTCTATTATGTCATATCCCATGTCACCTTCTCTTGAACTTTTCTGGATGCTATCCACCTTACTTTCTGCAACCTTAACAAGTTTACTAATTAGGGGAGCATTTTTCTTTATTATGACTAAATCGGGTACATGTGGGGTTTGAGTATTAGTTGTGATTTTATTCATACTCTCCTAAATATTCCTGATCTTGGGCAGCAATATACTTTCATCCATTATTGATCCCTTGCTTCTTGTTGTGACATTTACCGCTGAAATTTGTATTTCCTTAGTAGGTTCTTCATCTTATAACCCCAACATAGGTGCACAATCCCACAATACCATTGTTGTTTCCGGTGGTTCCTCTAGTTGATTTTCCCTCTCTTATTTTACTTCAAGCTCGTTTATTTGAGCATCCATAATTTGGTTCATGACCAGATTCATAGAATTGATCTATTGTGGGCAGTTCTTTTCGGAATGGGGCTCTTGGTGAAAAGTGAAAAAATTATCCATTCCAACTTTCGTAAAATTCAAAATAGAAGGACTGTGTGTAGGTGGTTGGGATGGACCACTTTCATATCTTTTCTTGAAGAATGGTTTATATTGTTTTTTGACTGAATTAGCTTTTGGATATTTTTCTAAGTCGACAATTTTGTTGGATAACTTTTGTACCATTTTGACCACATTTTTTAATTCATGGGAATGTTCATCTTTGGGCCTAGTCAACAACAAAGGTTTCTTACTGCTGAAAGTCCTTGTATATAGATCCATGGAATGTTTATTTATACTTTCAAGCTTAGCCTCCACTTTTATGGCTTCTTCATAAGTTTCTACCAAAGAAGGCTTCATTGACCTTTTAACAAACATTTCTATGTCAAGGGAAAGTGCTGAAGTGTAATATTCCATTAAAGTTTCTTCAGATGCTTTTATGGCAGCACTGAAATTATCATTAGAGGAATTTAGGGGTCTAAAATGGGCCTCCTAAGGAAAATAATAAAATAATAGTTAAAATAATAAAATAATAGTTAAAATAATAAAATAATATTGATTAATTTTGGAGGAAGAAAGAAAAAAACTACTTTTTGTGTTCGTATTTTTGACATATCTCCCTGTGTTTTTACTCGAATTTCGATCGGGAGAGCTCATTGGATGCATAATTTGATTCCGCATCCAACGAGTACCCACACTGCATACTTTTGATGGACCCCGGTACCCCAAAAACAAGAAATACCTGAAAAAATGTGATGATGACATCATCATCACATTTTTCAGGTATTTCTTGTTTTTGGGGTAGCGGGGTCTGTCAAAAGTATGTAGTGTGGGTACTCATTGGATACGGAATCAAATTCCGCATCCAACAAGCTCTCCCAATCGAAATTTGAGTCAAAACACAATGAGATATGTCGAAAATACGAACAAAAAAAGTAGTTTTTTTTAATGACAAATATGTCAATTCAACCATTATGGTTGACTTATTTTATTGAAATTCTATTGGTTCTTGAATTCCAACTCACAAAAACTTATTTTGGCACATTTTCTTATAAGGCCCATTTTAGACCCCAAATTTCCTCTAATGTTAGACGGACAACAAATATCTAACTAAAATCTTGCACTTTATTTTTCTTATCCATTCTTAGATAAAGTAATTCTTTCATCAGAGTGGAAGTGGTTCTTTTGCTACCAAACTTGGTTTTAAACAATCTTTCAAAAGTATCTTAGTTCGTGATTGAATTTTGCTGTAATCCTAAATACCATGATGCTGCTTTAGCTTTGAAAGTATGTGGACACAATATGCATACTACATCATCATGCTCTAGTGCTAAGATCTCTAGAGAAAAGAAAAATCTTTGCAAGTGATCATCCACATAAATTCCTTCTCCTATATCAAAATTAGGCAATGACTTATCAACATTATAAGGAAAGGCATGCAATGGAGGAGCCAAGTTGAGTGGTTTTCTGGCTCTCCAAGCAGGTAATGGTGGACGACTATTCACATTATCATTTGCGGGTGCATTTCCATACATGATTTGTGGAGGAGATTGAGGTGGGGAGTGAATAGGTGACTTAAAAGGTGAACAATATAGAGATTCTGGTCCCAACTAATCAAGTGGTTGAACAATTTCTTTTAAGGACAAGTTCGCCAACTCTTCCAAATTTCCTACCAAAACTTAATCTTCCATGTAAGTGGGTGTTATTTTAGGGGCTCTCCCTCTTGGTAATTCAGGGATCATTTTCAATCTCCAAATCTTTTTTGCATAGGACCTTGTGTATCTCCATAAATGATCAACTACTTAAAAAGGAACTTGGTAAAGGTGTTCCAAAGTTTTCAAGTTTACTTGTTATTTAGAAAAACTAGTTTCAAGGTTATCGTTGGTCAAATAGTTTTGAGTGAATGGGTTTCCTCTACCAGCCATGCATTGGAGGCCCTCCTTCTAGCACCAAAACTATTGATTCCGAGAAAAATATCAGTTAACAACAGTAGGTATTCTCTACAGTAACTATTCCTAATTATATCATTTATCATTTGGTATGGGGAATCCATCTGTTTAGTGGCCCGACTATCGTAGATTTAAAGGAAATTTTAAACTTGGTTTACTAGTTGCGGCTTGGTCCACCATTTATGTGATTTTTTATATTTAAGAATGGTATGCAAGTTCCTAAACTAAATGC
Source organism: Pseudotsuga menziesii (assembly GCA_001517045.1). Taxonomy (NCBI): domain Eukaryota; kingdom Viridiplantae; phylum Streptophyta; class Pinopsida; order Pinales; family Pinaceae; genus Pseudotsuga; species Pseudotsuga menziesii. Next base: position 336,790 of record LPNX010044663.1, read on the forward strand.
AAGTGATTTCCAAAACAAGAACATCACAAGCAGTTAGCCATGTAGTGAGTTGAGCAGGGTCTTACCTCTCACCTTACATGAATCAATTGTCCCTCAATTACTAAAGCAAAAGAACAAGTAATTAAATATAATCTAAACTAAACTATCCCTAGGGATTAAAATTATATTGAAGATGAATGGTGTACTATATGGTTTTCAGACAAGATTTTACAGATAGCCATTAAATTCTAAATACATAGATGCATTAGAAAAAAAAACACAAAGGTAGTGTTATTAAGTTAAGATATTCATCATTCATAAATTTCATAAGATTCTTAACATAACATGAAATCATTCATAACACAAAAATAGTTCAGTGGGTTTAGAACAATCTCAGAAATTGTACAGCATGCTAAAACAGAAATAATTCCTCATTCATCGATCTACACAACATGCTCTAAAACTCATGCAGTCCTCTCTCCAATGAAATGTCAGTCCTATTTATTATAAAAATAAATAGTTTTCCTTACAAAATTTTCAGCGTATGGGAGCTAGAAAAAGTATTATCTCTATTCTCTTCTACCTATACTTATACATTTACAAATTTAATTTTGGTTATCCCTACCCTTTGGGCTTCCCCAACTTTCGGTTATGAAAACTTCGTCCTTTAGTGTGCTCACTAAACAAATAGATTAAATACAAAATTATACATAAAAGTATCCACAGGTGAATAGGACAATACAAATCAAGTGGGCCCAGTCGACTCATTCATGAACTGCTTCCATGCAATAGAATTTGTAGTTATGGTCTCAAAATATGTTGGTTCCAAAAATATAATTGTGACCTCGTGCTTGGATAGCTAGGATTTTATTTATGCAACCCTTGGTGGAGTTACTCTAAGCTGATCCTCCAATAGGAAATTACTCATTCCAGCTTGAGCCACCAAATGTATTACGACAAGTTTTCATTAAGGCCTTTAACAAACTATATATGATGTTCATCCTCTTGTAGCCTATCATTCAAGTACTTCAAATGATCCTCCTAAGTTGGGAACTCCTACATCCTCTTTGTTGAATATTTATGGCATCTATTGTGGGTAGTAAGCACTTTTTTGTATAACTACATGCATTTGTCCATAGTCTTCTCAACCATGAGTAACAGTCTCTAAGCCTCCTTGCTACTAAAATTCATGATATCATACTCAATCTGTAACCCTTATGGACTCTTCAGAGGTGTGTTTTCCATAAGTTATTTATTAGTTTCCAACCAGGTCAATTGACCTTGTATAGTTTCTACAATTTCTTGGGTCCTTGTTTTGAATTCATTGGATATCATTGAGATCTCCTGTAATCTGGATTCTACTTGCTTCAACCTGTAGACCTCTTTTGCTAGTTTCACTTGCACTTCATATATATTATTCCTTAGAAAAAGAGCATGCTCTCTGAGAGGTGTTATATCCATTTTTATTTCATTTTATGCTTTCAATAGTACCTCTAAAGAGCTATTCTATGCTTAAAGTTCTGCAATTCAAACATTAGACTCCTCCGCTTGGTTGTCAGCTATGGACCTTTGTATTTGTATTTCTGCCATTTTACTTTCTGGATCCTTCTTTTCTCCATCAAAGATAGCGTTTGATATTTTCAAAGCATTGTTTTGTGACTCCAAAATATGGTAATCCTGCTAAAGCTTCTCTATGTCTGAAAGAGTGGCATCATGCTTCCTCTTTGTTTCTTGGAATACTCTCTCCTCCTTCCTCAAGGTTTCCTTCATTTGTGTCATTCTATCTTTATATTCCTCAAATACTCCTTTAAACTTACTAACATTGTAGGCATTCACATGTGCAGTTGCAATACCCAATGAGGCCATCTGTTCTGGATCCTCCTCTATATTCTTTACAACGGTTTTCTTGGTCATTGTAATAAATTTGGGTTGAGTACACATTTTCAATATCTTCTCGAACCTCCATACAATTGATTTCCTCTTGGGTTCAAAGAATACATCGTTTAATTTTGTAGCTTCATGCTACCTAGATGGAGTAAATGGTACCAAGCCCAACTCAAAAATAGGGAGGTGACCTTTTGTCTGTATATCTCCTGAGGTGGAAGGGAGATTCTTCAGGCTATCCTTAGCAGGACTTTGTTCCTGATTCTCCCTATCTAGGTATTCTTGACCCTTCTTTCTCTATTCTTCTGTATCCTCGTTTTGACTTTGTGCTTTCTCAGCTATTGATATTTCTGTGTCCATAATATTCTTCTTGATGGATTATTATTTCTGCCTTTGTTATTCTTCTTCTTCTTCTCACTTGGCCTCTTCGGGTAATCGTCTCTTTGCACCTTCTTCTAATGTTTGTTTTGTCTCTTCCTTTTCTTTTTGCACAACTTCTTCGTCCTATCCTTTGTATTATGGATTACTGCTACTACTGCCTTTGCCTCCAAACACTGTGATCTTCCTCCTGAGCCGCTTGTTCATAGAATTCATATTAAAAGTGTTTCGGTATACTTATTTGTGTTTATCCACATGATCCGTGTATTCGAAATTCACTTTCAGGAGTGCATGGTGTGCTGCAACTTTTTCTTGGGAATCATTTCTATAAAAAATATTTTCATTGAAATGAATTATTTCTAGCTCTTTCACAAACTCTGGTGTACTCTTAACTTTGTAAAAATTATAGCTACCGACATAGAATGGCATTGGCGGAAAAAAAACCAGCTTCAGGTCGAACCAATAACTCCTGAAGCCATCCAAAAAGAGTTGTCTGACTTCCTATTTATGTACTATATAATTAGTGGCATACTTGGAAAGTAGTGAAGGTACTTTGGTTCCCCCATACATCCTCAAGTAGGTTCCCTCTTCATAAAATAAGTCGTCTCCAAATTCCTTTATGGAATCCAAAGCACCTTTAGACAGGCACTTACAATCCTCCAAAAAAAACTAACTGGTACAGGGCAATTAAGAACTCCTCACAAATAAGCTTGTAATGACTGTGGTATTTGTGATCCCACAATATCTGGTATGCTGCATAGATGGGAGCTTTTTCATCCTTCCACTTGTAGTTGAGCTTCTAAAATGAATGAAATCAGAGTATATAGTCAATAATAAAGGATCCCATATAAAACTCAAACTTCCTCCCATGCAATCCTTCTTGTGTTGCAGTTATGCAGGAGGAAAAACTATTTGCTACTACATTAGCCCAATTGAACACGGTCCCCACCATGGTTACATGGTATATTAGTGGTATCCACCCAATCTTATAAAACTTTCCATCATCTCTACCAAAAATCCTATTTAGCATTAGAGCTACCAACATGTATGGTGTGCATATATTGGCAGTTTCGTATTCCCCAGATGCCTTTTTCCGAAAGGATTTTCCTTCAGCTGTCATCATCTTCGTAACTCTAATGTAATCAATGCTGAGACTCTTAATCAAATCAATTGTCATGCTGACTTGTGAAGTTGGAAAGTTGTAATATGTAGCTATGAACACAGGGGTGAAAGAGGAAAATATTTTATCCTCAACATTGTACATGATAATTATTAATTTGTCATAGTGGTCTAGGAACTGAAAACATAGTCTCACAAAGAATTCAGACAAATATGCATAAAATTGGCAAAATGGTGCTGCAATGGAAGTAGCAGCTCTATATAATCAAATGAAAGAATGATGATACAATCCAATGATCATGCCAGAAGCATGAATTCCAAGACAATTTGAATTCCCAAGGAGGCCACCCAAATTGAATGAGTGAGTCTAGCTTAATTGAATGTAAGCCACAGTGAAGACTCAAGTTAACCACTGACCAAAACCCTAATTGACTCAATTGAGTCCTAACTGAAGTCAGAGTGCAATAAACTACCAAGTCTAACTAAAAGTAGCTCAGACACATGTCACTGCAAGCCAACCAACAAGTGGTAGCGCATCAATGACTCCAATGAACCCTGATAAGGTTAATTGAAGTCTAACTGACCATCAGAAGTGGTTGGAGGTGCCCTTGTTAACTCCAGTTCATTAAATATTAATTAAATAATCAATTTAATGAAAGGAGGCACCATCATTGCTATGTTTAACAAATTGTAACCATCAATTTTTCAATTAAGTGCATTTATGACACTCAGATCACCTCTAGAGTGCTCCAATTAGCCTCCCCAAATGAAGGAGAAGGATTAGTTGGCCTCCTTGACTGAAGGTAGGCATGGGTGTGCTCATGATAATGTCATACAGTGCTCCTCTGATGTCAATTAAGTCAATAAAACTTAGGATAGTGGTTTGACTAGGCCAAATTGACCAAAATGCTTGTGTATGGTGGTAAATGTCTCCAACACCCCCCCTTAACCTATACTCAGGAGACGTAGAAAACATAAAGTGCATAAGAATGCTATGGCCCTAGAAACAAATTCCATAGGTCACCCTATACAATACTGAAAATCAAACAATGCTCAAAACAAACTAAGTGAGAAAAAGAGGGAAAAACTAGTGGGAAAAAACCCCCCTCAAGCTGAACACTGAAAGTAGTTGGATCACCCTGATGAATTCACCCCCAATAGTGAATGAAGGTAAGTGAACTTCTTTTCTGAAAATCTCTTGGTGAATATGTCTGCAATATGCTCACCAGTCGGGTAGTATTACAGAATGATGGTTCTATCATGCACTAGCTCCCTCATATGGTGCATGTGTATCTCTACATGCTTGGTCCTCTTCCTGGTAAATGGATCTGTGGATATCTTAATAGCACTTTTATTGTCAAAAAATAGGATAGTGGAAAAAGTACTACCAAGATCAAACTATGAAATAATTCCTTGCAACCAAACAGCTTGGATGCAAGCATTCACCGCTCCTCGATACTCGGCCTCTGCTGAAGACAATGCTATGGCGGCCTACTTTTTGCTATACCAAAAAATGGGGCCACCACCAAACATGAAGACATATCTGAAAGTATAATTTTGACAATAGAATCACCCACCCAATTGGAATCTGTGTATCCAACTAGCTCTAGCTCGGAGTCTACAGCATAGTGAATGTTGTAGGTCCTGGTTCCCTGAATGTACTGGAGGATCCTCTTGGCTACCTTCCAATGAATATCATGGGGCTGTTGTGTGTATCTTGATACATCATTCATGACATAACATATATTAGGCTAAGAATGAATCAAGTACAACAAGCTACTAATCAGGTGTCGATAAATAGTGCAGTCCATGGGAGGTGTGTTTTTTCCTTCTTCAAGGGTGATCCCTAAAAGGAAAAGGAATGGAGAAGCTCTACATTCAGCCATGTTAAACTTGAATTACAGTTTTGATATGTATTTGTACTGAGTGACCATGATCCCATCATAATTTTTCTCAATTTCGAGGCCCAAAAATTGTTTTAAGAGTCCCAAATCGCTCATTTCAAATGCATTGTGGAGAGCACTTTTGATTACTGAAATAGAAGCAACTGTGCTACTTGTGATCAGTAAGTCATAAACATATTAAAAAAAAATAATGAAATTACCATCAGACTACTATATATACATATTTGGATCTGATCTACACCTTTTGATGTTTTGCGAGAGAAGGAAGGCATCCATCTTGGAATACCACTCTCTTGGGGCCTGTTTTAACCCGTATAGTGACTTCTTTAGCTTGCAAAACAAATATGGATCAGAAATGTAGCCATAAATATGCTTCATGTATATATACTCATGAATATATCCATGCATAAAGGATGTATTAACATCCATATGATGCACTTCCCAGTGCTTAGATGTGAAATTACCAAACCTAGGAGAATGGAGTCCATTTTTGCAACCGGTGCAAAAGTCTCATGGTAGTCCACACCTTGGACCTGGGAGAAACCTTTTGCCACAAAAATTGCCTTATATTTGAAGGTGCTTCCATATGTAGCAACCTTATTCTGAAACACCCACTTGCATTGAACCAATATCCTTCCCGGAGGAAGAGAAACTAGCTCCCAAGTAGTGTTTTTCTGAAGAGAATTCATCTCTTCATCCATGGAACTTGCCATATCAGATCCTTCCGAGCATGGTAGTAAGACTTAGGGTCTGAAATTATCATCAAATAAAAATATTTAGACAGAAAATAATCTGGACAAGAGAGTGCAATACCTGCTCTTTGGAAATCAGACCGTGTTCTCCTTGGATGATCTGGATTTCCAATGTTATCTCCTGTGGATGAGAGTGTCTGTCGGGACCATGCTGGTAGATGATTTTGTACTTTAGGTTCTGATTCAGAATCTGATTTTTTCTATACAATGATATCAGAAATCAAAGGATCCAAATTAGGGTCATCACCCCCATTTTCATCATCCAAATATTCATTAGAATAGGAAGGAAATTCAGTAGTTTTCTCCTTCACTAGTTCCACCTCCTGAAGAGGCTCATCGAAATTGAAACTCATTTCAATGATGATATGTTTTGTTTTGATATCCAGCATCTTGAAACATTTTGATTCCTTAGGATACCTAATAAACAAACATTCTATGCTTCACGGTTGCAAATCCCTCCTTTTATCATGTGGAATTCGGGCCCATGCAGTGGACCCAAACACTCGCAGATTCGACACATCTGGCTTGTGTCGAAAGTATGCTTCAAAATGGGTCTTCCCTTTAATGGATGAGTGTGGCACTCTATTTTGAATATATTCTATAGAATGCATGGCTTCCTCCCATAAATTTTCAACCAACTTCTTTGATTCCAACATACAGGTGGTCATCTCCTTGAGAGATCGATTCTTCCTCTCCGCTACACCGTTCTGATGGGGAGTGTAGGGAACTGAATGCTGGACCTGAATACCACTTCGGGAACATATATGTAGTAAATAATTACTGACATACTCTCGGATTTCCTTCCCTCGATCGAACATATGCTCAGGGTGTTTTCCAATAAGACAACCCTTGCAAATTCCAGTGGTTGCCTTGATGACCGGGAGGCCTTCAACCATAGAATTTTTCTGTAATTGTTGCAAGTATTTGAAGTTCAGATGGCCCAAAATCTCATGCCATAGTATACTAACTTCATTTCCATGAGTCAGCAATGCAGTGGGATTCGCATCCGCCACAAAATGGGTGAACTCATAGGCTTTTGCATGATGGTTTGCAAGGCCTTTTGCAACAAGTTTCTCGGATGCAAGTTCTGTGATCTCTACATCATCTAGGCTGAAGGATACTCTCAAGGGAACTCCCATATGTGTCATTTGATAAAAAATAAGGAGGTTTGATGCCAGAGAGGGTACATATAGAACATTTGAAAAATAGCCATGCTCAAGATCAACAGTACCTTGTCCTTCGAATATGATGGTGGAGTCATCTCCCAAGTGGATGGGAATGGATTTGCCGGTCTCCAAAGATGAGAAGGAGTCTCTTTTATCCATCATGTGGTTCAAATCTCCAGAATCTCTCAAGAGTTCTTTAGAATTCAAATTTTTTTCTATAAGGGCATGACCCTTTCATGCTATGGTTCCCGATCTTGCTGATCTCTCCTCCGTAAGATTGATGTGATTTATCTCAAGGGGAGAGATAGCTTCATCAAGTTTCCTTTTCATGTAGGCATGTTCAGGGTTGAAGCCATTCTCATAGTATGAACACTTGACTGTTTCCTTTCCATGATGCCCTTTTCCTTTGTTATTCTTTGAGCCAGAAGACTCTTCATGCTGCTGGTTTTCAAAGTTAGGCTTAGGAGCTTTGAATTTGGTTTTTGGGTTCTTCTCCTGCTTTCCTTTACCCTTCAGATCTTTGGTCCCTAAGACATAGAGGGCTTGATCACAGGAGGATCTGATGATCCCCATCTGGATAAGATTATCATGTTCACTTGTTAGCGACTCAATGAAGGAATTGAGTGAAGGTATCTTCCATCCAAGGGTTGTGAGCTTCCCTACATGGAATGTAGAGACAAAAACCAAATAATTAGCTCCAAGTTTCGAGAGTACGGTGAGGATGAGATGATCATCCTCCTTCTCCACCTTACATTGCTTCAGCAGTAAGACAATGTGCTTGAAATTTGTGAAAAATCATTCAAGGTCTTGAAATTGGAAGGCTAGAGAGACATCAACTCATTCTCAAGTTGGTATACTCTCAAATCATTCTGCTTTCCATTCGCGGTTTCCAATTTTTCCTAGATTTCCTTTAGAGTCTTCAATCCCGAGAGATGGAAAAGAAGATCCCAGGAAACAGAGAGGCACAAGAATCCGAATGCTTCATCTTTATTGTTCAAGAATATAGCTTTGTCTGTCATAGAAGCAGGATCTTCTTCAATGTCGATAGTGACCCTATAGAGTCCTCTGGCACGTAGCTAGATCACTATGTCTCCTTTTCGTGAGTGGAAATTGAATGGAGTCAACAGTTCTACGGAAGAAGTCATCCAAAACTGCTAGAGCGAATGCTTTCACCTCTTAAAAACCTGCAAATCACAACAAAAGGGGCACCGTAAGGCCAGATAGCCTGCTCATTTTAGGATTTCATCACACGCAACATAGTTGATCAAGCAAGCTTGACCAACAATTTCCTTACTTGGGGTATTAAGTGGTAAGCCTTAGCTTCTACTGCAGTGATGGAATTTTTGAGCTTTGCTCAATTTTTCATGCAAGATCTGTCAAAAACATTATTTTTGAGAGATCTGAGCTTTGTCCCACCATGAGCTCTGATACCATATTAATTTCTCACAGTGGTCTAGGAACTAAAAACACAGTCTCACAAAGACTTCAGACAAGTATGCATAAAATTGGCAAAATGGTGCTGCAATGGAAGTAGCAGCTCTGTATAATAAAACGAAAGAATGATGATACAATAGAATGATCATGCCATATGCATGAATTCCAAGACAATTCAAATTCCCAAGGACATAATTTGAATTCAATGAGTGAGTCTAGCTTAATTGAATGTAAGCCACAGTGAACACTCAAGTTAACCACTGATCAAAACCCTAATTGACTCAACTAAGTCCTAACTGAAGTCGAAGTGCAGTAAATGATTGAGTCTAACTAAAAGTAGCTCAGACACATGTCACTGCAAGCCAACCAACAAGTGGTAGTACATCCATGACTCCAATGAACCCCGATGAGGTTAACTGAAGTCTAACTGGCCATCAAGAGTGGTTGGAGGCGCCCCTGTTGACTCCAGTTCATTAAATATTAATTAAATAAATCAATTTAATGAAAGGAGGCACCTTCACTTCTCTATTTAACTAATTGTAACCATCAGTTATCAATTAAGTACATTTATGACACTCAGATCACCCCTAGAGTGCTCCAGTTAGCCTCCCCAAATGAAGGAGAAGTCTTAGTTGGACTCCTTGATTGAAGGTAGGCATGGGTGTACTCGTGTTGATGTCATACAGTGCTTCTCTGATGTCAATTAAGTCAATAAAACTTAGGATAGTGGTTTAACTAGGCCAAATTGACCAAAATGAGTGTGTATGGTGGTAAATGTCTCCAACAATCATCCCCCTTGCATCAACCTTAGACAGTAGTCATCCAATCACTTTAGGGCAAGGAAATAGCTCTGGTCTTGTGGACACTTTTGTGATTCCTGATTTCAATATGTTATCAAACGAGGTTAGATCCTCCAAGACTGCATCCAGAACCTTTTTCTCCTGGAGCATATGATAAATATGACCCCATCTAAATTCAGGCTCGGCCTCGGTGACATATTTAGTATCTTTGTATATTATCACTCCTCTCGGTATGGGTGTGATTTCAACGTTAGTTTCCTCATCTGCAACCTTGGATTTCTTCTTTCCTTTCTTAGGCATGGTGTCTGGTATAAACTGACTATTTAGTAACAAGTAAAATGTCTTACCATCCCTAAGTTAGAAACCACATGCACCATATATATTAGAAATGAAACAACACTGTAAAATTTTCAATGCATATAAGGAAATCATTATTTCTCTTAGTAGAACAAGCTTAACCAATATATTTTACCATATTGTCTTTACCCATATAAATGACCTCGTACTACAAACTTCGCACATCACCAAAAATAACACCTATGGCACATTAGAAAATAGGGAGGAAGATCCTAGTAAGGTTAAACCAGATAAAACCCTAGTTTGCAGGTGAGCTTAGTTTGAGAAGCCGAAGGATTAACTCATCGTTCCCAAGCACATTCTAGGGTATTCATCCAAAACCACTGTAGTAGGGATTTCACCCTAGCTACAGGCAGGAATAGCTCCCTTCCATCTATAGGATAGAAGGGTAGGGTTCTTGTTGGTTGGAAGAGAACCTGCACAACAAGGTTAGGGCCAAGCTATGAAACCCTGCATGAAATGGTTAGAAAACAAAAATGGCTACAAGAAATAAAGGGGAAAACCTGTAGCAAACCATTGGAAAAAGAACCTGCAAACAAAATAAGTTAGAAAAACAAATTTAAAATGACACAAAACAAATTTATACCTTCTATTTGGGTGGAAATGCGCCACCTTGCCCTAGCTTTGGAAGCACCTCTCTTTTTGGGATGGAAGCTTGGCTTGTGGAGCAATGGAAAAGAGGGAGGGTGAATGGCTTGAGAGGAAAAGGGTCTCAAGGTACTCACACGGGAAGCATAATGATAGGGAGAGAAGGAGTTTTTTGAGAGTGACCACCACCCCTTTATTTATAACTTCTTGAGATTTAGGGTTTTAAGCCCCTAGTTAGGGATTTTTCCCTTTCTGGGGCTTTAATCCCATTTTTCCCAATTCTTAGCTCCTTTTGTTATTTCAAGCTCCTTTGAGGGGGTTTAAACCCCTTTTGGGAGGTTTTATCCCCTACGAGAGCTATTTTGGCTCTTTTTAGGGGTTTTTAAGCCCTTTTTCATATTTTTGACCCTTTGCAAGGGTGTGGGGGTCAAATTAGGGTTGTACGTAGATGTCTTCAGGTGGTGTAGGTCATGTAGAGATCATTGGGGGATTTTTTGGGTTAACAAATTTCCCCCATATGCATGAGGTAAGGAGCTCATCGTATGGCCAACGAAGATCATAGGATTTTCTGGGGAGAGGTGGTGCTTCCTCGGCTGGGGCATGGTGGCTTTTGGTTTTTGTATTTATATGGTTCCCATAAATGAGTGAGATACAAATAATGTGTGACATGTATATGGATGAGGCAGGAATCCCCATGCTCGTAACGATGTCAAAAGAATAATGTGATCTTAGCTCTATAATACAAGAGTAGATCATGTAGAACTGTTGTTACAATAGTGGTTTCCTCAATGAGAGGCTGAATACAATACCAATTTGAAGAACTGCTACATTGGACCCATGGCATTCTCATGGAATGCTATATATTCATGACTTATGGTTTGCTAGATTTGGAATGGTATATAGTTTACTGATGAAGAGTCAAAGTCTCTATGGTAGAAATATGCTGCATCAATCATAAATCTATATAGAAGCACTGCTGGGGCTTCTGAACATTGTCTCCAATGAATCCCAGAAATAACAAGGGACATGAACCTATTTGGGTCCCTTGAATAGACTCATCAATGTGCTAGAGTCAGGTGACATCTAGGATCTTCGACCAAATACTACATAGACCAATACCCTGTACAAATCTCAATGGTGCGATGATGTAGCTAAAGTCGAGCATGTGAGAAACAACCATCCCAAAAGGAACTAAGGACTCCTCTCAAGTGGTCCAAGGAACTCATCAATGAGGTTAATGAAATCAGGATACAGGGACCTCTGGGTCTATCCTCTGGAATACATGTGTTGTCGTCGACAAAGGGAGACCTATAACTGGTCAAGGCAATGGTGTTTCCTCTACCGGAAGCATGAGGGAGATAATTGAAAGATGTGAGGTAATCTGAGGACTGACTCATTGAAATTTAGAGGGGGAGCGGGAGGAGTTGGAAAGGGGCATGGAATCATGGGGGACTCAAACTTCGTTTGTTCAGAATATGATGGTAGGGTGGACTAGGAAGAAAATGAAGCTAACTCATGGGAAATGGATCATAGCTGTAATACTGGGAATGTAACTTGTAGATGGGAAATTCTTGGGGGAGGTATACACTTTTGGTATTTATGGGATCCAAGGAAGACACATCGCAGAGTACTCTAAACAAAGACGACCCAAAGTGGGAATGCTTTCTAATTTTTATATGTGGGGTGGTGTCTAAAGACACCATTGTGGTATGATCTCATGGATTTTTAGCGATCCCAAGCAATTAAATGCTCAATGGTGCTTTAAATTTTAGAAGTCTAAAAGCATGAAGAAGACTCTAGTGGGGTCTCTTTTTCATTGATAGTATCTTGTGCCCAAAAAAAGGTTAAAAGTGTACATAGGAGAGCTCACCCATCCTTTAGGGGATGAGAGACTTCTTTACTGTTGGTAGTCCAATCAGGCTGGAAAAGTTTAAACATGTACTGATTAGACGGTCATTGAGATACTTTTACGAGCATGAATGGAACCAAGTTTGCTCAACAACCTTTTTTTGATGAGAAGGATGGAAAAGAGCTTAACGACAACCCATGGTGATATTTTTCATATATTTTGGCCCCTTTGCCCGAGAAAGAATAAAAGGATGCTGAGGGGAACAGTCTTGGCTTGAATGTGCCAAGGTGGTCCTTTTCATATGGTAGTCTACATAGTTCGGAAAAGGAGATAAAAAGATGATGTAGACGCCCTTTCCTATACTTTAACGAGTGGGAAACGAAGCAGCTGCGCTCAATAATCTTTTCATTATTTTAGGAGTCATAAAAGAGATTAATGGAAACTCTAGTATGGTCAACCGATCGAGGGAGCACTGATTGTACCCCCATGTCAGGATAATGGACAGTGGTCCAAAATTCATCAGTTCAGTATGGATGGAGCAGGTGGCTCTTAAACATACCAATACATGCATGGGATAGATAGCAGTAGAGGCATGCGAGTTGGTGAAACAGTGGCACACAAATCGAGGTAGCTCTCAGATAGAGGTTAGGAAAGTTGTGTGTGAGTTGTGGTGGATGGACTTGAGTACATGTGATGTAAGTGAAAGTCTGGAGGTAGTTATATGCCTAATGCATGAAAAGGAAATGATCCGTCCTCTGGGTGGTTGTCTAAAAACCCACATAAGGTGTGGTGGATGGATTTATATGTTGAAATGATAAAATGATGTGCCTTCTGGGGAGATGGTCTAAAGTTCCGCACGAGTTGAGGTAGGAAAGTGTGATGCAAGTAGAGTTCCAGAGACACTTGTATCACAATTTGGTATGTAAACCGATGTAACTTCTAGGAAGTGGTCCCGAAAATTACTTGTTAAACATGAGACGATGGTCTGATTAGGAGATAGAAATTTGAGCCCAGAGGTGTGAGGGGTGTCTTGATTAGGCTCTGGGTGACTCTGAACTAGAAACTAATGGTGCTGCCCCTAAATGGGGGGTTTCTGATTTGTGGTAAGAACGTTGTAAAACAAAAAGGAAAAATAACTACACTATAAGGGACTCATAGTGGTGGTATCAGGCATAGAATCTCTTGAGTTAGAGCCTGTTACGTGGCTTCTTCAAGAGGAGACCTTATAAGTCAGTGAAGAGGTATGACCCCTTAACAAGACAAAGGTCATTGGTAAGGCAGGGTGACAGAATCTGGTCTTTTATGGGAAGAACCGATTCCACACTATGGTTTAAAGGGAATGGGGTAAAACCAGAGGCGGTCTTATAGATCTCTTCGTCATCGCATAAGTGGTGACATGATAGATCAGGTGGATATTCCACAATTGGTGAGATAAAAGGGAAATTGGTGCTAGAGATCATGTAAATGGTATTGGTTGTGGTTTTGGTGGCCTTTCCCTCGGTCTCTGTTGGAGGAAGAGGGGTAGGCTTTGAGATGGGAGGAGTCTTTGATGGACCTGGCTGTAGGTGAAACATAATCTCAATTGGTTGGATATGAGTCAACACATCTTGGGGCTTTAGAGGTAGGGTAGGTGGTTCAAGGTACCACACAGGAACTCCCAGTGTGAAATCCTATAAATTGTAGGATGCTAAGACATATTTTCTCATCATCCCGAATGGTAGGAAAAGGAAAAGGAAAAGAAAAATAAAAAGGATCATGTTGATCGGGAGTGAACCCCAATGTTTCCCTGGTAAGTGAGGTTACGGCTATGGATGGGGTTGCAGCTGCAGATGGAGCTATGACTACATATGGAGTTGTGGCTGAGGATGGAGCTATGACTACGGTGGGTGCTGCGACTGTGGATAGAGCTATGACTGTGGTTGGAGTTTAGGTGCAGGAGTGTTGGATGAGAGAATGCAAAAATCCACAGTCTCATTTGGTGTCAGCAATGGTGACACTAAGGGAAAAGAAACCGTCATGGTGGTATCGAAAAATAACCAAGGGCCCACAATCAACAATGGAGACACTGGTATGTTGTCAACCATAGTGTTGGCCATAGGGATAACATTGGCGGGTGCAGTTAGCCCTTGCGGATCAATGGTGTTGATCATAGGGATCACATTGACTCATGTAGTTATCCCTTGTGGATTGTGATAAGTTAGCTGGTAAACCGTCACAATTTTCCCTTCATGAGGGAACATCATGAGATGGAAAACAGTTTATGCTACAACTCTCATGGCCTACATATAAATTCTCCTGAGGAGAATATTATAGTCCAATAGAGCATTGACAACCTCTATGTCAATCAATACTATTTTTCTTGCTAATGTGATGGGAACATGTGGGAGGATTCCTTGGGATTTAGTGGGGTGGGAATCATAAACCCGCAGAGTAGTAGAGGATGGTTGTAGAATTGGGGATCCAAGCTTCTGTCAGACTGAGGTTGAAATAACACATGTGGATTCCCCCTCATCCATGATGCATCAGTGCACGACCAAATTCCGAATGGATACCAGGATTTGGAAGGAAATGGTTGATGGAATCCATGGTTCTCTGTTCTCTATGTCGAATGTGATCAACTTGGAGTTGGAGGGGTCTACAACACTGAGGGTAGCTAGTAAGTCTTTCCAGTGTGTTGGGAAAGTTTTCAGGACCTCAAGAGTGGACATAGCCATAGGTTTTTGGGCCAAGTCATCCACGATGATGTAGCTTACAATAGTTCTAGTCGTGATGTTGTTGGAAACCCATCGTATGGGGGGGCACGGAGGAAAAAAGGGTAGATGAAGAGGTTTGTTGGTTGTTTTGGATGTGGATGCCGCTGATGGGTCAGCAGGTTTTGTGTTAGTTCTGTACTAATTTTGTTTGTTCTATAAATTGACCTCTTCAATTGTCATCGCTAACAGGTGGTGAACACCTGTTTCTGCTATCAAAGGTGCCCCCGGGGAATTGGGATTGGGTTGGGAAGTGGGTGCAGTTGCTACATGTCCTTGGACTGGTAATGGGTTTTGGAGCACCATGGGTGGAGGTCCTAGTGGTGCCAGGTTGGGTTGAGATGGGGCTTCCATATTGGTAGCATGTTGAACCTCATTGTGAATGGCCTACTTAGTTCAACCCATGAAGGGGCATTCATGTGTATAGTTCCCATAGACCTCACACAGCTTGCATGGCTGATTTGTGTGCAATGGAGCGTTGCATCTAGGTTTGTTTGGTTGTTGAGGATTTTGGGCTAGCCGATTTTCCCGGCATTGTTGGGAGGATTTGGTTGTTGACTGCCTCCCTGAGGTTGATTATTTCCTTGGTTTTGGGCTTGGTTATTTATGGATTTCCCTTGTTGTTTATTGGGGGTTGGCTGGTTGGGATAAGCAAACACTTTTCCCAAAGGAGCAGGTGGAGCTGGGGTGAGGGTTTGGGTGGTTTTCATGGTTGGTGCATAGTAGACTTGGGGGGATGGGGATGCTACAAACTTGGGAATTTGTCCTGCATATTGTTGTTCCATCCAAGCTGGTGCATGGGCCTACTGCTATGGCACGGGTTGTGCATAGGAGGTTGTAGCTCTAGAATGAGACATCATTGTTGCATACTACAAGAGCTTGGTTTGGGTAGGAAACACTAGGGGTGTTGCTTGTTGAGGTGGCACCATAGGTGGTGCCTGATGGTGATGTGATTGGTGGGAAACAGGGCCTATAATTGCATCTACGGGATGGGATTCCCTCAGTGCATCACGATAGGAAGTGCCTACATGGGGAGCATCTGGAATGATGGTATACATGTATCAAGACTAAGAGTAAATTAGATCAAAATGTTGGGATTTCAAGATGTCCTCCTCTTCGGATTGGGGACATTTGGATGAGATGTCCTTTTCTATAGGTGGTAGCAAATTTTTTAGGAACCAATCCAAGAAGATACTGTCATCAAGATGAATCTTTCACAAACTAAGATGTCACCACCACTCATGGACGTGGTCGGTTATGTAGGTCGCAATATTCTGGTGGCAAGATAGAAAGGTCTCCACCCCTTTGTCGTATTTGATGGGGAGTTAGAAATACTGCAGGAACATGAAATCCAAGGAGTTAAAATCTAGGTACTTGGATTGAGGTAGCTCAATGTACCATTTGGATATAGCACCTATGAGGGTGCATTGGAATAGCCTAAGTCTGACCGAATCATCTACGATGTTGGTTGATGAGCACCATAGGTGAAACATTATTATGTGGTTTTGGGGGAACTCCCCTGCCTTCCATTCAAATTCAGGGATGTCAGAGGGGAACTTGGTTGGAATGGGAGGCCAATATGCTTGATGACAGATAGGGTCACTTGTTAAACTAGCAAAGTCAGGTAAGTTGAGGCATGCCATGAAAGGGAGGTTTGACCCAAGGTTGATGTGGGAGGGACCGAAAATGGTGGTAGGGTTTGCATGAACATGATGTCCTTAAATGAATGGGGGCACCTATGGCACAGTTGTGGATGGGCCATTGTCCCAAAGAGTAGTAAGTGAGTTAGTGTGAGAAAAAGGGCCACTGCCCCCAGGTATGACAGGAGGAACGGTGTGAGCAGAAGTACCACTGCCCCCATGTATGACACATGGGATAGTTTGACTGGTAAGTATGGGTGGATTCAGCTGACTTATGATAGTTTGCATGACAGCGGTAGGACCACTAGCAGGGGTGTTGTTGGTGGTGTGAGCTATGGACATGGGTCCACTGCCAATTACCAGTCTGGAAAATGGTTCCAAGTTTGCACCAGCCATGGGGCTAGATGGTGTAGTGTGTAAATCTGGCTCAGATTGATATGAATTTGAGTATGAGTTAGAATTTGTGTGGCCTTCTTACGGTCTAGAGGGTTGTTGATAATGTTCTCGATGGTGTTGGTTCAAGGACCCAAACTGTGGTGGATCTCCTCTTAGGCATGAAGAAGAGAGTGGGGGATCAATTATGTCTGGTTGGTAGATCACGTGATGTAATTTGGTAGTGACATTTTGGACCCCATTTTTAGTGGCTTCCTATTGGATTTCAAGTGGTCACTTGGACACCAACACTGCCACGAGACAGCGCTTGGATTTTTCCTCATAGGAGATCTAGTCAGTCAGTAGGGGTCGTTTCCCATTTCACTTGGGAATTCCTCTCAGTGGCCAGCTACTTTGGGTTTCCCATGGTACTCCTCACAATGATTTTAAGGGTTGAGCCCAAGTACTTCCCATAGTTAAGGTAGTCAGTGACTTATGTCTTCAAGGACTGCAAGTGTTTTATTTAATGTAAATTGATAGATTTTAATGGCTGGCTTAGTGTCATGAACTGAGTTTGGTTATCTTACTTGGTGTGGTTGTTTGCATGTGTATGAAATATTGTTCATTGTTAACTTATTTTCTGTTATTGATTTGGTGGATAAATTTATGGTTTATGACTATTTCACAGAGATTTCTAATTTTGTTACAACACTTACAAAATGGGTAACATGTTATGAAACCACTGAATTGTTGAACAGAAATTTTGAAACATGCAACTACTGAACTTGAACTATGGTAGAATTGTTAGATGACTACCTCACACCTGTATTCCTCTTCGACCAAGAAAGAGTGTCGGGTTCTCAACACAATGGGACAATCCCACCTGTAGCCTTAGGTCACTCTCTGAGTGCAAGGTCGATCAACAGGGAGGATGCAAATGCCATGAAACCCCCATCGGTCTCCACCCCCTCTACCTTCCAAGTAACCCATTTTTAGTGGTATAAAGCAATCACAAATGTAAGTGCCTATTACTATATGAGCTTTACCCTTCTTCTTATCCTAAAATACCCTGGAGGGTGATGTCTGGGTAGAGGAGGAAGGGCTAGGAAAGGGGTTTATTTCCAATTATTATTTAAAAACTAAAATTCAACTTACAGTAATTTATCCAAGTCTAAAAATAGTTTCATTATATCAATAACTAGTTAAATCTATCATTAATTTGCAGAAAAATGTATGCAGATGAAAACAGGATGCTGGAGAGTGGCGGCAGGGCCGCCCTGAAAGTTCGAACAGTCGAAAAAAAACTGACCTTAAATGAGAGAGGGGTCGCTCTTTTCAGGATTAAATGAGCAAGGGGGACACTGATTTTTTCCAAAAATAAGTGATATGACTCATGGGAGTGAAGTCCCTCCTTTCGGGGCTAAATGGGTGACCTAGTCACACCTGTTAGCCCGATAAGAGTGACCTGGCCCAAAAACTTGAAACTTTTGAAACCTGAGTTGGGAACGATCAACAATAACTTGTACTGTGGCGAACGGGATCGGTTTGGCCTTAATGAAGCTCAGTTGTGAACTAAAATGTAGAAAAAGATAGATCTAAACAAGATTTAACAAAAAATGAACTAGGTTAACGAAACAAAAACAAAAAAACAAAAACTTGAAAAGAAGATCCAGGGATCCTATGGGATTGACCTCGTATGGTCGCTAGTTCTATAGTAGGGATTTAACCTTATCTATAGGAAGGAAAAACTCCCATCCATTTATAGGATGGAAGGGTAGGGTTCCTGTTGGTTGGAAAAGAACCTGCAAAACAAGGTTAGAGCCAAGCTACGAAACCCTGCATGAAATGGTTATAAAACAAAAATGGCTGCAAGAAATCAAAGGGAAAACCTACAGCAAACCATTAGAAAAAGAACCTGCAAACAAAATAAGTTAGAAAAATAGAATTAAAATGACAAAAAACAAAGTTATACCTTCTATTTGGTTGGAAATGGGCCACCATGCCCTAGCTTTGGAAGCACCCCTCTCTTTGGGATGGAAGCTTGGCTTGTCGAGCAATGGATAAGAGGGAGGGTGAATGGATTGAGAGTAAAAGGGTCTCAAGGAACTCACATGGGCAACATAATGATAGGGAGAGGAGTGTTTTGAGAGTGGCCCCCACCCCTTTATTTATAGCTTCTAGAGATTTAAGGTTTTAAGCCCTTGGTTGGGTCTTTAGCTCCTTTTTTGGGCTTTAAGCCCCTTTCGCCCAATTCTTAGATCCTTTGGGGTTTTCAAGCTCATCTGAGGGGTTTTAGCACATTTTTGGAGGTTTTTGACCCTATGAGAGCTATTTTGGCTCTTTTTAGGGGTTTTTAAGCCCTTTTTCATATTTTTGAGGCTTCGCAAGGGTGTGGGGGTCAAATGAGGGTCATACGTAGATTTCCTTGGATGGTGTAGGTCATGGAGAGCTCATTGGGAGATTTCTTGGCTTAACAACCACCACTAGAACCTTAATCATGATCCCCCTATGAGACTTATGGCCCGCAGATAGAAAATTAGAGACCAAAATAAGTGATTCCATGGCGTTGAACACCAGTGTCAAATATTCTAGTAAGGGAACTAGGTAAAAAACCAAAATCACACATGGTTCCTAAGGCCTAGAGGTGAGCAAAACCCAATCATAGAATACAAACACAAACTAGACATGAAATGGCTAGCAAAGAACTCAGGCCATCCTGGATTCATCACTGTGTGTCACTGTTGTAAGCCAAATGTATCTAAATGGAAATGATAGGGGTAGCTTAGGAGCAGGTAGAACAACTATAGCTTGAGTTAGCTAGGTTAAGAGATAGATGGATAAAAAAGACAAGCTACTAAAAAAAAAGAGGTCGAGGGGAAATTTCCTTTAAACTCAACGAGAACATAGCCACCCTAGCCTTCCAACGAAACCTAAATGCCTCACTAATAAAACCATGACAGGTCATAACCTAAACACCCTAATAGCCAAAAATATGTAGAAGTGATAAATCCTATATGGAAGGTTGAGATCAAGGACTGCTGAAGATGTGGTGCCAAAAATATCACATGAGCTCCATATGGAGGCTTCCCTATTTGTGATGGATGTCCAAATGGTTAAATCTCCACAGGATTAACGATAACGCTTTGCAAACCTAATGCGAAAATGGTAAAAACCCCAAACCATGTATATAGGGTGAGATGGGGAAATACCTTCAATGCAGTCGGTTATAATTTAAACCACACGAGTGTGAAAAAAATCTCTGTAATACCGCCAATAATAAAGAGCATCGGAGATGCTAAATCAGTGTGCAAGGTGGAGATCGTGACTTTGCCGCTTTTGTCCATCCTATGTAGCTAGACAAACCAATGGAGGAGACCATCCATAAATATAGACTCTTCTGCTAATTGCAGCTAGATGTTGAAACAAGCTGCAAAGTAAATTGCAACATCAGCAAAAAGGGTCATCGGGTGAAAAATCAAAACAAAACCGTTGTTGCGGCAAAAAGGTGGACACTTTTTCAATGTAGCCGGCCTAAGATAACGTGCTAAATGTCGAGCAGGGAAGGTGGAACTTTTCAGTCATTGTGGCGCAATATCAAAACAAAATCCGACGAAGTGGATCAAAACAAATAGGACGAATCTACGACAATAAAAGAAGAAAACCTCCATTGTTGAGATGAAAAAATCAAGAAGTATTTCGACGTATCGGATAAAAAATAGGCCAAAACATGCTTCTCAAAAAGAGAAATCTATCCATTGTATCGGCTCAATATTTAAAAACCATCTACTACATCGGATCAAAGATCAAAATCTACCCGCTGCATTAGGCCACAAAGACTTCCTCCCTTAGTGCAAAAAAAAACTTCTTTGAGCTTATTCAGGGTGAAATGAAGATATGAATGTTGGCTCTCAAAGTACAAAAAGGTCTAAGTAACCAAATGCTAAAAATTTAAAATGGGGGGCCCTAAAAATATACAAATTTTTTTTTGGGTAATAGTTGCAGCAGGAACAAGATGTGATGATGTTGTTATTAGAATAACCTTCTCGTTAAGGGGGAGTGTTGAAATATTGTAGCTTCAAATGATATTATAAATATATTTTACTGATGTAACCCATGGGAGATGTTATTATTCCTCTAACGCAGTGTTACTATTTTTTTTTTTAATCATAGAGTCATGAGGTAAAGCCTCTACTTGTGTCAGGTCTTTAGTACCCTAATAAATAATATAATATATTGTTTTTGAGTATTCCTATATGAAGTCGGCCCATTTGGTATTGAAGTATCCACTGCAAGAGAAAATTTTCTCAGAGCACCTATAGGTGGAAGGGGTCGAGTTATTGATGTAATATGGATCAATAGAGTAGATTATTATGGTGATAAAGCAGAAAAAGTCCACATATATGTATTACAAAAATGGGGAGGGGGGAGAGACTAAAATTTCAGTTACTAAGGAAAATACTCCACTAGCGATGCGAGCTGAATGCTTTATGCGGTTATTTGGGTAACGAAGACACCAAATGAGGAAAAAGGTATATAAAATGCAAGTGTGGTCTTAGTACCACTATACTTCCAGGTTGGGTAGGGATGGTAGATACGAGAGTTGATAGTTTATTGGGGCCAACTTGTCTAGTGCAAAATTCAATTGACACATATGTATAAATAGAGGAGCTGTGTTTCTTATTTGAACACACAATCACTCACTTGTGTAGCACATAGGAGAGAGAGAGAGAGAGAGAGAGAGAGAGAGAGAGAGAGAGAGAACAGAAGGAGGAGAACACATGTTTTTGGGGTTTTCTTTTATACATCTTATACAGAGGAAGTTTTGGTTGGGTTTTATTCCCCTTGAGGGTTTCCCACATTAAATGTTGTGTCTATATTGTGATTGTGTTTCTATCAGTGATTCTTGATATGTTGTTGATGTTGGTCACTCTATATGCAAGTTAATACAACTAACATACAAAATGCTCAATATAAATTGTCAACCTAGGGAAGTCTTTTTATTTCAAAGATAATTCACACTGTCTTTGCATAAACACTAAGTAACTGATTAATTGAATGAAATATTAACTATCCTATGTATATTTTTAGTCAAACTCCTCTCATGATTAAATTGATATGAATTACCTACTTATCAATTTCAGAGTTGCAATTACCTTCCTACAACTTCAATCCAACAAGTAATGATTCTAGAAATAAATAACTAGACTACTTTTGCAAGAAGTTAAATCCTAACATTACTAGGAGATATGCAGATCCATCATCACTAGTTTAATTCCATGGATCTAGGAATAAAAAATAACATGAATTGAACAAAAAAAAGATAAGCTATAATCTGATTGAATTAGAAAACCTGAGAGATACAAGTAATTAAAAGGATCTATAGATGAGCTTGACTATTACAGCTAACACACACTTGCATAATGGAAAATGACCTACACAGTTGACTATCACACCACACTATTGCAGCTTAAGAGGAATGTAGATATTGATTATCAAAGAAAGAACAATGATTAACCATTACTGTTTTAGCTACTATAAAGAATGCATTTACTATAACTTCCACACCACACAACAGAATAATCAAAACATCTAATTAACTCAATGATCTCTATGGGAAGGCGGGCCTAGCCTTCAAACATAGACACCAGAAATAAAACATATTAAAACATAGAAGTATGAAGAATCCTGCTTCTTATATTAGAATGGTAAAATGAAAGTAGAGTTCTCTATCATAGCTTACACAGTATAATCCAAATATCAACCAACCCCTAGCTCAGGATGTTTCCCAATATTTATACATGATCAATCATAACCTTCACCCACTGATATCAGGAAGCCATGAAGATCTAGGATCTTTAGGCTTCCCTGTTACAACGAGTTGTACAAATGTGAGTAGAATTAAATGCAAGCAGAGAATATAGGGAATCTTGTTGCATGAGCCATTAGTGAATAAACATAACCAATTTAAGGAATACCCTATTTGTTGTAGCTAAACCTTAAGAAATGACGTGCTGTCACAGTTGAGTCTGTTGTAGCTGAGCATGTTTCATAAATATGTGGAATGATAGCCTGTTGGCCCAAGAAAGAGGCATAAGGAGGAATTTCACGTGTGCAACCAAGGAAAATATGCCACACACGTGTTAGAAGTAAAGGAAGATTGCAAAGGATGTAAAGGTCCCGCGAAGGGAGAACGGAGAGGTGTCCGACAAAGGAAAGGCAAGCGCGGAGGCACACAAGGAAAAATAGTCAGAAAGCGACGGATGCAGAATCTAGATCATGGCCGTATAGGGAGGCGTAATCCTGTAGCTATGCATGTATGAGACGATATTTGTAAGTCAGGTTGATAGTTCCTCGTGTCAAGTCATGATCACCACAGCTGTAACTAGAGGGGTGGTTGATGGTGACAGTTAACAGACTTCCTGTAAGTAGTCGACCCGGTGCAGTCATGTAAAATAATATAAATAGGAGAGATTTAATAGTTAGAGGGTTTCTTTTTGTCAATCGTAATTATGGAATAGGTTTGATAGATGATATTTGTATACAGTTTCAAAGAACAGATCTAAGAGGAAGGTAACTAGGAATATGTAGGAAGTAGTCATAGTTATTGCAATGGGAGAGATCTGCTAGAGCGGCACAGATGCTAGGGAAGTCGATCCAGGCTGTGTAAAGATATGTAGGTAGTAGCAATAGATTAGGAGAAATAATACATAGAGCATGAGAACCATAAGTCTGAACTTAAAGACAGATCTCAAGATCAGTCTGCATCCCGCAGACTACAAGGTGCTATATCCTTTCTCATGCCAGATGAAGAACACCTTGGTGGTTTTTCCTAGATGGGTTTCTATGTTATCTCTTGTGTTTGAATGAATGGTTGATGTGGTGAATGTTTAGGTAATTAATTACTATTTTCTTTTTGTATAATGTTTAATGTTGCTTAATTCTCTGTTAGTTTCTTGCAATTGGTAGATGAATGAATGGAATGCATTGTTGGATTGAATATATATGTATATCAGTCTATATGAATCCTGTTATGAATCTTGACTTAATTTGTAGAGCTGATTGATGTGAATCAGTTGCACCAGCTGCAAGGTGGAAAGGAAGGTTAGGTCATACATGATGAAAAATGTTTGTGCTGGGTCGCACAAAAATGACTCCTCTATTCAACCATCCTATTGCTTTCATTGAGCTCCTTGGCTGCAAGCCAAGGGACTATACTCCCTAGATAATCACAAAAACATGGTTTTGGTGGTTACCCATATATGAGATATCATGGGTGATATTGCTCCTGCTTCGCAGGTGTTGCCAATGGGGGTTGCTATATCTGGCCAGTATCTCGGGTAGTTGTTGGATCGACAGCATGCACAGAACTTGGGTCACGCGAGTGGGGAAAAGTGGCCAGCAAATGGTTCTATTGCTGGGACCCTTTTATTAAATCAAGGGAGATGTTGTGTCAACCAACAAAGAAGGAGATAGCAGACTAGCTGGATTCTAAAACGTTGGTGATCGTGCAAGAAGAGAGTGTAGGAAAATGGGTGGGGAGACTGTCATAGTGATTGGGTCGCATAGTCTCTGAGGTAGATATGCTTTGTAAGAGATAGGAGTAATATGGAAGGTAGTAAGAAGAGATGCTCCCTAGAAGTTCTGAGGATGATTTAGACACTAGATTCTTGAGAAGAAGAAGGAGTTTCTAGTACGAAAAGAGGAGAAAGGTAGCAGGAGGAAGGAGGGCCTATAGATTTCCTAGGGGGGGTGAATATGGATGTGATTCATACCTAGAAAAAAGATCCTACAAAGAATAGGAGTATACCCTAGCTTCTGAGAGAGAATAATCGGGAGGGTATGCAGAATTTCCAAGAATAGGATGTGACTACGGTATTCCTGAGAGACCCCCTAGAGTGAGACCTAGAATTTCCTCAGCTGAACCACCTCTGAACACTAACAGTCCTAGTGTTAGGACTGGTGTGCAAGGAATCCCATCAACGATCCCAGTAAATCCTGTAAATTCAGGGAATCTAGTGAACAATCCCAGTGCCACCCTAATGGCGAGGACAAACATTAAACTACCCACCTTTAATGGGAATGGAACAGAAGACCCCGAACATCATTTTTTCCTTTGTGAAGTTATCTAGATGGTACACTTAGTACATAATTCTGATATAAAGAAGGCACAAATGATCATGAACTTAAGGGGTCGTGCCCTGGATTGGTTCATGAAATTTTGTGCCACACAAGTGGGAACCCCCTAGAAGAATCTTGAGGAGATTCAGTGAGCAATGATATTGGAGTTTCAAAAGCCCCAATCGGAGTCCCAAAATGGTATGGTACTTTGACCAGTAGTTCAAAATGTTGATGGCCAAGGTTAGCTTCCAGATGTCGGACATGCAACATAAAGAGTGGTTTATTGCTGCACTACTTCCACATATAAGA
This sequence comes from Pseudotsuga menziesii, assembly GCA_001517045.1. Classification (NCBI taxonomy): domain Eukaryota; kingdom Viridiplantae; phylum Streptophyta; class Pinopsida; order Pinales; family Pinaceae; genus Pseudotsuga; species Pseudotsuga menziesii. The sequence goes on from LPNX010044663.1 coordinate 362,189, forward strand.
GGACTACTCATGAAGCAAAATATTGCAACATAGACAGAGGTGTTGGAGTTAGCAATGAAGCTAGAGGATTCACCCATTGGGGGCGGTACCATAGGAATGATACATATTCAGTCTCAGTTGGCTAATATGACTATTCAACTCCAAGATATGAAAAGGGGAAAAGAAGATCACAAAGATCTCTGGTGTACATGATGTCAGAGCAATGGACATACTAAAGATGAATTCTTGACATATATGAACTACGTCTCGTCCGGTGGGTCAAACACATTGAATAGCTAAGGGTAACCCTAGTGCAATATCTGCCAAACAAGAGGACACCGAGACGTAGAGTGCATGTTCATGCACAAGATGGTATGTACACCAACCAGTCTATATTGTAAGTTTTGTAAATCTATATGCCATGATGAAAAGTATTGTAAGGACTACTAACTCATGAGGGACAAAACAGTAGATGCATATTCGATGAAGACTAAGGAGAAAGTAAAGATTGAATAGACCCCACCTCAGTTCTAGGCTACTCACTATTTTTAGGCTGCACCTCAATTCCCATATCCACAATAGTTTTAGATGGCACTACAGTTTCAGAATACAGCCCTATATAACTTATACTAAAAGCAGTACCAGCAACCGTAATCCTTGTTACAACCACCTCAAAGGGGGGTGGGAATTACAGGGGCCAGGGAGGAGGAGGATTTGGCCAGGGAAGAGGCCCAGTTATATGTTACAATTGTGGAGTATTGAGGAATTATGCTAGGGATTTCCTAGAACATGCAAGGAATTTCTCATATTGTAGGAAGGATCACAATGTGGAGCAATGTCCACAGCTCATCGCTCGATGGAAATATCGAATGGTTGGAGTAGCCAACCCGGTACCAAACCCTGCACCAAATCCTGCGTCGAATTCTCCCAACCCGAATGCTAATATCAACATACATATGATAGGCGCCAAACCATGAGAACCAAATGTGGAAGTGGTCATAACGGGAGGTGCTACGACAGGTGCAGACCAAGCTACGTAGACAGAACCTGTGACACACATGCAACCCCAGGTGTGACCTATCGTAAAGAAGAAAGCACCACTTGACATTCAAGAATAGAAGCGCATATTCATGGATGTGTTCCCAAATGTTTTAAGCACAGAGAAGCCATCTACCTTAGGATAAGTGAAAGATATGCCTCAGATATTCCAAAATATATTTGAACAACAGAATATGGACAAGAACACAGATAAGGTTACTAAAATTAAGCCTTTATTTTCAAGTTGTTTAGCGCTAATCAAGGATAAGGAAATGCTTGCAAAATTGGAAGCACTCATCTAAACACTTATGGAGGGAGACCCTCTACCAAACAAGGTTAACAGTATCAAGAACAAGGTCAATACAGGATGCGAAATGGGGATGACTATGCAAATTGGTGATTATGATATGGACTATATCATCCTCAACCTAGGATCCAATGTTAACATTTTAACACGGTAGACGTGGGAGATAATGGGAAAGCAACCCTTAGAATGGTCCCTAATTCAATTAAGGATTGCAAATCAAGAAAATTTCCTCCCTGTTGGTAGAATGAGTCAAGTTCAAGTGGATATCAAATGATTACACACTTTTGCTGACTTCAAAGTCATAGATATAGTAGATGATACCACCCCATATCCCACACTACTTGGAATTGATTGGGCAATGGAAAACCAAATGATCATAAATTTCAAAAGAAGGATCCTATCATTTGAAGATGATGAGATGCAGATCGTTGCGCCACTTGAACCACTGGAAGGACCAAGGTATGTTGAACTAGTGTTCAACGAAGGGCATGGTGATCACCTTGACCGCATCTACAATATAAATGCTCTTCAGGAAGACTATATTAATCCTACTGTAGATAGTAACCTAATTTGGAAATGTGAGATTTCATGTACATCAGACTCAGGAGAGGCACTGGAGAATTGGCAGAACTGATTGCATGAAGTCTCCTTGAGAAAATGCACCAAGATAACTAAGTCTGTCAGGCAAGTAGGAACTTATTCATGACTGCTGCCCACATATGAAGGTCTGCCTAACTTAGCAATGTTCTTGACTGAATTTGAAGAGCTAGTAATAGAGCCACAGTGACTATCTACACTACACTTTGCATTGAAAGATACGCACACACAATGGTGGGGTATGCATAAGAACACCATAATTGAATGGACGCGGTGTAGAAGGATGCTACAAGTAAGGTTTGGGGAGGAAATTACAACTGTAACACAAAGATATGCAGGGTTATCAGACCCTGTTGAACACTTAGACTAGTGTTCCACAACATTCTCAAGCTACCCTTTCCAGGAATGGGTTCACCATTTCATTCATACTATTGAGATGGAACCATGAGGTTGGTATGCATCTATAGAGCTGCGCCAAGAAACAAGGGATTAGGAAGAACTTGCGTAGAAATTCACTTACACATTCCAGTTTGTGGACAAGAAACAAACATTGGATATTTATTGAAAAATATTAAGGAGAAAATATTCACTGAGATCCCACTGGAGATTGTGTATTCTCAAACTTGTGCTACCATTCCTACCAATGCTGTGAGATATTTCAACATTGGATGACATGCTATAATCTCTCTGGAGACCCAGATGATCATCCGACCAACATCAATATTCTAGAATCGAAAGGATCGCATGAGGTAGAAGGAAGTGGCATTTCCATCGAGCAGTTCGTTAAGCCACTAAAGATTAAAAAGGTTAACATTGGGTCGGAGGACAATCCAAAATTTTCCAACATTGGACACTACTGGGATGAAGAAATAGTAGCCAAAGTCACCGATCTATTACATGAATTTCAGGACCTATTCTTGACAAACTTCAAGGAAATGAAGAGGATAGTAGGGGATTTGGGTGAAATGAAAATTCCACTGAAACCCGATGCAAGACTAGTGAAACATTGGCCATACATATTAAATCCACATTATAAAGAGAAAGTAAAAGCAGAAGTGGATCGCATGTTGGAGGTAGGAATTATTGAACCAGTTGAAGAGTCAGAATGGATAATCTCCATAGTCCTTCAGGACAAGAAGGAGAAAGGTGAAGTCAAAATATGTTTCGACCTGAGGAAACTAAATGACTCTTGCTTTCATGATCCATTCCCTACACCATTCATGGATGAAGTTTTGGAAAGCATTGGAGGAAAATAAATGTACTCATTCATAGATAGGTTCTCAGGATACCATCAGGTTCAAATTGCGCAAGAATATCGACACAAGACAACCTTTGTAACAGAATGGGGATGCTACCAATACACAGTAATTCCCTTTGGCCTTAAAAATTCCCCTACTATTTTTTCTAGAATAGTAGTCTTTGCTTTCAAAGATTTCATTCATAAGTTTCTTAAAGTATATTTTGATGACTGGAGGGTCTTTGGTCTGGTAAGAGACCATATTGAAAATTTGCGCATGATGCTAGAAAAGTATCGCTAGTATCAAATTGTGCTAAACTTGAGAAAATGTATATTCAATGCACCATTCACTATACTATTGGGCCATGTAGTATGCTGCGATGGGATCATGGTTGATCCCGATAAGGTAGCAATTATCCTGGAATTACCTCCACCCACATCAGTCACGCAAATCAGGTCCACATTCGGACATACTGGGTATTATTGGAAATTCATAAGAGGGTATGCAGAGATAACTGCCCTAATGGAGAAGCTACTAAAAAAAGATGCCAAATTTGAGTGGAATGAAAACTGTCAAGAAATCCTGGATAAGCTTAGGGGTAAAATTGCTACTGCACCAATATTAATATTTCTAGATTGGAAAAAATAATTCCACGTACATGTTGATACATCATCGATTGCACTTGGTATAGTTCTAACCCAACCAGGAGATGGCGCAATTGAAGACCCGACTGCATTTGCAATTAGGAAACTATCAACGGTAGAGAATAATTATACCAAATCTAAAAGAGAAGGGCCTACAATGGTTTATGTGCCACAAAAATTCAGACATTATCTATTGGGTGGACACTTCAAAATGTTCAATGACCATTCTGCGCTAAAGTACCTAGTCAATAAGCTAGCGTTGGGGGGTGGAATCTGTCGATGGCTCCTCCTATTTAAATAATTTGAATTTCAAGACATTGTGAAGCTAGGTTGACTAAATGTTGGGCCTGACCACTTATCACGAATTGAAAGTGTGGAGGAACCCACCATCCTAGAGGACAATTTACCATATGCACAACTATTTTCTATCGATGTTGTTGATAAGGAATTCAATGCTATTAAACACTTACTAAAAATAGGCTATGCACTTGAAGACTACTCAACATGGCAAAAGAAACAACTAGTTTTCAAGGCCTCTGACTACATACTGATCACATGACAACTCTATAAGTTTGGACAGTATGAAATACTGCGAAGATGCATATTCAATCATGAAAGACAATGAGTAATGGCTGAATTGCATGCCAAAGTGTCAGGAGGACACTATACTGGGAAAGCAACAATGTGCAAGATTTTGCAAGCTGGACTCTAGTGGTCAATGGTACATATGAATATAAGGAAATACTGTTGCAATTGTGATAAGTGTCAAAGAACGGGGAAACCACCACGACATGATGAAATGCCACTTGTTCTACAAATTACACTCAGGCCTTTGATAAATGGGTAATGGAATATGTTGGCCCTATTAGTCCAGCGGGGAAATGGACTGGTGCACGTTATATCATCATTGCTACAGATTACTTAACAATATGGGTAGAGGCAACACCTATAAAAGATTGTACTGCTGCAACTGCGACCAACTTCCTGGTTGAGAATGTTGTCACAATATTTGGTTGTCCCAAGATCCTAATCAATGACCAAGGTATGCATTTTGTAAATAAACTAATTGTTCAACTCACTGCAAAATTCCAAATCCAGCATAAGAAGACAACACCCTACCATCCTCAAGCCAATGGAACTATTGATACATTCAGCAAGGTACTCGAGAATGTGTTGACCAAAGTATGCAATGCATGCAGAGATGACTGGAACCAGAAAGTCTCATCGGTATTATGGGCCCATAGGACAACATGCAAATGGCTAACTAGATACACCCCTTTTTGTTTATTCTATGGACAAGAAGCAGTTGTACCCATGGAATACATTGTTCTAAGCCTATGAATTGCTGTGATAACAGAGATGATAGATACCGGTGTTGTAGAAGAAAGGTTGGTGCAGCTGGTTCAAATGGAAGAAGAACGTTTTATTGTAGGCTTCCATCAAAATGTGGAAAAGTGGTGACAAAAATCCTGGAATGACCGCAACATCACAACAAAGCAGTTCAAGGTTGGTGGACTTATTCTGATGTATGATAGTAAGTTTCTTAAGCATCTGGGTAAGCTCAAAATTCACTGGTTAGGTCCATATGTAGTTGCACACATTACTAAAGCAGGTGCAATAAAACTAAAAAAGCTGCATGGAACATCGGTGGAGGGCATGATCAATGGCATTCAATTAAAACCCTATCAAAATGAATGCAGCATGGTCCCATAAGGTCATGATGCAAAAAAAAAAAGGGGGGGAAGCTGACCGAAAGTCACATATAGCTAGCAAACACTGATAGCCGATAAAGGCATGGGAAATTTGAAAAAGATACGGTGCCACTAAACATTCAGTAGCATTAAAGCGGCATGTTCGAGGAGAAGGGCGGCAGGATTTTTGGTCCCATCTAGTATAGTTCCCTTAACTACCCTGAAAAATTCATAATGGAGCTTAAGCATGAAAAGGACGAGCCCATGTGCTCCACCAGAGGGTTCTTCACTCTATACACTCAGCTTAAAGACTCATTTCCTATAAAAAATACTTACCCTCTACTGTATAACCTTTGCATTACTTTGATGATCCAACGAACCAAAGAGTCGAGCCCATAGAATAGACCAATCCATCCTTCAGAGCCAAAGCCCTTACTCATTAAAATATTTCACCAATAGGGAGCACTACAGTGAGGACATACCTAAACTAGCTCAGATGCTCAAGAAGATGAAGAGGATGAAAAAAAAGATCAAAGTGGTACTGAGACCGAAGACTGTTAAAAAATGACTACAAAGTCTGGTGCATTGATCACAAGAAGGGAGTCATCTCACATAGCTAACTGCCTCCCAGCCACTAGTGAAACCAGCGAGAGCTCAAGTTTTTTTCACTGTGCACCCCTTGAATGCAGAACCCCCTAGTTCCTCCAGCCCTGTAGCAAAAATACCCAAATCCCGTAGAGCTGACCCGGTTCTACCACCATCACTGGAAGCAAAGCTCATCGAAGAAGAGAAGAACTTATTGCTGCCCTATGTATCACCCAGGAGGCCAAGTGCCTTAGCGGTAATGGTGAAAATTCCATAACTATTAGAAGAACCCAATAATCTAGAGGGAATCACAAAACCACAATATTCCATTATGGCCAAGCTTTAGGTATTAAATTTTGAAGACTATGACACTCGGAAGCTAGAAAAATCTAGAGATCAATTCATGGTCGTAAAGGTCTATCAATCATCGAATGAAGAAATTGTCTCTGTAATAGAGTACGTGCACGAATTGGAGCAGTCCAGTATATTAAACCTACTCCTTATGCCCCATTTCGACCACTCTGGGCTAATTGAAATATATGTCAAGCAACTGCTTATGTGCTTCCATGGTGGCTACCTTTGGTTAAACAAGCCATATGAGGTGACGGTGGACCTGATTTCGACCATTAAAAGTCTACCGTAACATGGACTCAACCCGACCCTATACCTTTATAATGAGGGGGAAAAGATAGACAAAAACGATATGAAGACTAAGTACCATCTCCTCTGCAGAGGAAAGGGTTTTTGCATCAACTCCATCGAGGATAGTGTTGTGCGGGCGGTAGTAAAGATCTTATGTAGCAAGGTCCTGCACAATATGAGGCCAATTGAACGCATGACCGCAATAGTAGAATTTGAAGAAAAGTGTGCACAAGGTGTGCACATTAACTGGTCCTAGTTCCTCTTGAATGAACTGATGGACGATGGACGAGAAGAACAAAAACAACACACAGCTAAGTTTCACTTCTCCTGGCTATTAATTTTAATTTCATTTGCAGTATGGGCTCTGCCACGGGACTATCAGCCTAAGGATATTCTCGTAGAGCTCGTTAATATGCCTTACCAAAACCTCTGGGACCATAAGGACAACAAGCCCAAGACTGATGCCAGAATTACATTTTTCCTACAGGGAGAAAGGCTCTGGTAAATTGTGTGCATGCAGTACTAACTGAATCCTACAATGGTTGTGAAGTATCCATTCATTCAATTCCATGCAGAACTGCACAACATCATATTGGACCCACATGGGGACCCTAAGAAGCAAGCGCTTTTGACATTCTTCATCCTCAAGGATGTGAATATCGACCGAGAAATCAAATATTTGTCTGAGGAATGGCTCACCCATCATGAGAAGGTGCCTGCAGGGCAACAAGTCCCACAAGGGAATCCACAAGAGAACCCAAACCAATATGGAACCAATGCCAATACGCAAGAGCACCAGGATGGCTCCCAAGAAGATGAAGTGAAAGACGAGCGAGACCTACCCAATGCCAACCTTTACAACCCCACTATGAATGAGGAGTTGAGCAATGAGCAAGCAAGAGAAAAGAGGGGCAAGAATCCCATGCAAGAGGAGGAAGATGAAGACACATTGAGATTCCTGCATAGCAAGAAGTAAAAGGTTAATCAGCCCCATGTCAGGGACATAATAGATGAGGACCTGACCCTTCTTCGTGACGCAGTTGCCGAAGTAACTAAGAAAACTTTGTGAAAGCTTGTGACCAGGAAAACCAATTGGAAAGTAACCATCACCACAAAGGTTAATCAACTCGCATAGACTGTCACAGAAGTATGAGACACCATGCAGGCTGAAACCTATGGTGTAACCCAAGAAAATGCCATAGCGGCACCAATAATGCTCAAGCCCCTAAGAATAGAAATGCCTACAGAGGCATTTTCTAAAAAAGGAGAAGAAAATAAGGCAAGTATCCATAACTTGGACACATTAATTTTAAATTTTTCAAAACTAACCTTGCCACAGATATACTCTATTCAGCAGGACACTGCCGCAGAAATTAGAATCTGAGAAAATGCAGTTGCATATCAAGCAGCTAAGGAAACCAAGAAAGTGAGGGAGTGAAAGAAAGTTATCAATCACTAGTACGAAGACCTAGAAGCCCAAGCACAGAGGCAGGCTTCACTGGAACAAGAAATAAAGGAGGCAACGATGCAACTCTTAGATGAGGAGGAAGAGACTAAGTTCAAACTGGTGCATCAATTCAGACGTCTATCCAAACTGGTTGTAGACCTCCAAAACCAAATCCAAGAGATGAAAACCAACCCACAACCTGTCATGCCCCCTGAAGTGCTGCATCAAAGCCAACATTTGACAACTGAAGCTGTTTCCCGGCTTAGGAAAGTCAAGAACATATGTGCAAAAGAAATGGAAGGAGTTGCTGCAACATGGGAACAACTCATCGATGATGATACATCATGTAATACCCCGGTTTTGACCCTGTTTACATTAAAGGGTACATGATGTATATTTTGTAATTAATCATGGTGAGGAGCTAAAGGTAAAAGCCCCACCATCGATTCGTCTATGTTATGTTTCGGCAATAGGGATCGTTGTTGATGGTATATCGTGCTATCCAACACATTATAGCTTTTGCATCATGTAAATACGTAGATCAATTTAATTAAACCTACAACCAGCTACAACAGTGCAATGTTAAATGAAAAGGGCATGATTCCCAAGGGTAAGGGGGGTATTTCTAAACCTGGACGCATGGGGAAAATCCATGTGTCACCACTCTCTTTTTGTCTCCTTAAACCACCACCTTAGTTTTCTGTTGTTAGGAGGGATAGCAATTGGTTGGCAGGAAAACCACGCTCACACCTGCACCCACTCTCCACGACATGCCTTCTGGGTAGCAGATGGTCTGCCCACTAGGTTGATTGTGAGTCTATTCATCTCCTCTCACGAGGGCCGAGATAAAAGGTTTCACATCCCTTTGCTTGGGTTCGCCCTTCTTTTCACACACCGCCATGTTAATCGAAGATAATGTTCTTCCTCATGTTCAGAGAGAAAGTCTGTGTGGTGAAACCTCCATTGGGGGACTGTAAATCGTTGTTGGGACTATTCACTATGGGGTGTTTTTCCATGGTTTCTGAGTGATATTTCTTAGTCCTATTCACATAGGGAGTTTGTATCTTCTACCATTTCCAGACTGTGTGGCATTCTATTTACTCCACCATTGCTGATTGTGAAGGGTGCATTGGCTTCACCATTGAGAAGGGGCCATTGTTGGGAAACGTTACGGGTGTGTCTAGATTGTGGAACAGCCTGTTGTTTCATTGTGACCCATGCTGTGGGTTCCTTCTATGTGTTTCTTCCACATTTTGTTTTGGGCTGTGTATTTTTCTCCTCATGCACAGATTGAGGATTAGTTCCTTCCCCATCTACAGACTGTGTATTATTCCATTGTTTCTTTAGGGGATTGGGCTATTGATCTATCCCTGGTTGGGTTGCTGTGTGTGAAAAAAATCCTTTTGGGGTTTTTCTATGTGTCTATGTTTCCCTTGTCCATGCTCGGATTTTGGTTTCTTGTCCATTGCGGACTGTAGATTGTTGCCATCATTTCATTGTGAATTTGGGACTATTGATTTACCCTGGGTTGGGTTGGTATGTATATAAGAAGCTTTTTGGGGTTGCTGCTGAATTTATTTGGCCACACTAGGGCCAAGAACAACTCTGAGTTGTATTGTGGCCTAGAGCCATGTTCACCCTTTTGTTTGGGGTTGTCACCCTGTGGTCTTCATCTTCTTCACAGAGCTGTGAACTATTTCTTTTGCTGCAGTATGCAGTGGTTGGTCTTCAGACTATTGAGAGTGGGATTAGAGGCTGGGTATGCTTGATAAAACTGGTGTTTGAGGTCACCATCTTAGCATTTAGCCTTCCCTAGCTCCTTGATGGCCTGATAAACCCTATTGTGTGGGCTTGGATGATTGGTGTACCTTGGCTATGTGTAAACTTGCTTTGACCCTTATTCCTTGAGGAATCATGCCCAGCTCGGGGGTGGTAGTGTTGCTGAGAGATTGATGAGCACGCTGGCCTATGGTTGGGCAACCAATGATGTAGCTGGTTGCGGGACGAGTTCTTATCAGATGAGTATTCTTTTCCATTTTACTTCTACAATTATATTTACCAATTAATGATTGATGAACCTGTGGCATGCTTGAATGAATGTATTTTTGCTTCCGTTATGTATATGAAGGATTATGCATCTTAGTATGTATTATGTTTAATCTTCTTATTTCAGCATTATATGCCTGTTCATGTTCATGGGGCTATTTTCCCGTATGTTTGGAGTTAGAAGTGTCCTCTTCGTCGGTCAGAGGGTCGAGGACATTACAGTGTGGTATCAGAGCCCACGTTATAGCATTGGCTTGAATGGGCCATGACCGATGAGATAGCAGAGGAAGGTTGCCTACTCCCCAGAAGAAACCAGGAAAAGATGGGTGAAGACAAGAAAATTCACAAAAATTTTCTAAGTTCCTGAACTATCGACCCATCAAAAGACTCAATGACAATATCTTCTGATGCAGTGGGCATTTAGTGGTAAGGCCACCCGACGGACGGTAACCGAAAAAACTTTGAAATTTTTTCTAAGTCTAACCATCGGCGATCGGTGGAAGATAGTTGTTCTCATCGCCAATGGTTAGATGAGGAAACTACCAATGAACATTGGAAAGAGTTATTTGAATGGGTTGTCACCATTGTGGTTGCCGTGGGGACTAAAATGCCAATGCAGTAGTGCTAGTGGTTCCGACCATCGACATAAGAAGAAAGTTCCAAAATTTTGTTTAAGTGTTGAAATTATCGACAGAGATTAATTGCTGTTGCTAAATTTCTGTGGTGGTTAGTTATTGATGTTGCTGTCGGAGAAACCACAGTATCGAAGAGATTAATTGATCGAGCACCCACCATTGTTGATGGATAGACCACTATGCTTCCGACGCATAGAGCCTATGAACGCCTATTGGAGCAGGGCCCCGCAGCTATAGGAAAAGCTGCTATATCAGAAGAAGTCAAAGGAAATAGTACCTAAGCGGTCAAGAAGAGAGAGCTCAACCACTGCACTTAAGGTAGCGGCGAAGACAGGAGGGCTCAACTACCCTCATAAAGGAAAAGGAGCAGCGATCCGAGGTATTGAAGACAAAGGATAGAAGATGATTGTACAGGAAGCAACACCCATACCCACGATCAGCGTCGGGAAGCGTGGAATACTGCAGGAAGCTATGGTGTGATGGTAAGCGGTAGCCCACAGTATAGATGCACCGAATGTCACAGTTAGAGTTTTTGGGTTACTGTTGGGAAAGGCTCACAGTGTTGTAACAGAGTGAGACCTTCGGACCGCCTATATAAGCATGTATTTTCTATTGTAAAAGGTTAGACAGTTGGTCAGTTAGTTAGTCAGTTAGACAGTAGAGAGAAAGATAGTTTTTCTTTGAGTCGAGCTCTGGTTTTGTTGTTAAGTTTGTAGTTATCTTACTGTAACCGGTAGCTGGCTCCTTAAGCATGAATGTAACAATCCACAGGGATTGAAAATCTGCAGGGATTGAGAGAGAGAGGAAGAGTATATTGTAAGAATGCAATATAAGAAGAGGAAGAGATCTAAGAGAGAAGGTCTCCCGGTTGTGTGTGCAGAGTCTCCCAGAAGATCTCAGGCTGCATAATAGGTTGCAGCGGAACTGTCTTTACTCTCTCAAGCTATAAGATAAAAACCAGTTCTCGTGGACGTAGCTTCCCCCCCTGGAAGTGAACCACGTAAAACCCGTGTGTTTTGCGACTATTCATGTGATTGTGTTTTACATGTTTGCTATCTGTTATCTATTACATGAATTTTGCTTATCAGTTGATGAATGTATGTATGTTATGCTTTAGATTATAGCACATAGAAGGTTAACCACAAGTTGAATGTATCAAGTAGCATGTATATGAGTTTATCAGTGCTTGAATCATGTTAGTTGATAGTTACAATGTTGAGTGACTCCGGTATATGAGTTCCGCGAGTTCAGTATAGTGATGTTAGCATGTTAAACTATAGAGGGATGAGTGAAGTGGTTTAACACCCTGGTGAAGACTAATAGACTTATTAGACTCAGGAAGGAGATCGCAGGACCTTGAGAGTTGATACACATATTGAGCCTCATTATAGGACATATTATAGAGTAGAAAGGTGATATTGCATCGTCTGGGGAGCTACGGTGTGAGTTATCGCAGGGAAGGAGATCAGCAGAAGAGTAAGTCTGTGCATTGCCAGAGAATATGCGATGCGATAAGAGTCTGCTCCCTATCAGTGCCAGCTAGAATGAGAGATCATCCTCCCAGAGAGATCCCATTGCCTAAGAAGAGTCACGAGACCCTAGGATGCTACAGAACCCGGTTGAAGACATCTGAGTCTTCAGCCACCTCATTTAAATATCACTTCGGGTGATACTTCAGGCTGCTCTGCGGTTTGTCACCGAAAGGGCCAGTGAGCTAGGGGTTTTGTTGGTACAGTAAAGTAAACCTGGGTCTTCCTAGTCAGAACCAACAAATGGTTCCATTGCCAGATTTCAACAACTTGAAGAGCTAATGTTCTGTTGGCATCCTACTAAAGAAGAACTCAACCAGTGGCTTGGGTCAAAGGAAAGAGAATTTGTTGCGACAGAAAACAAGAGTCCTAGGCTCAGTATAGAGGACTAGTTACAAAAACATATCTTCACAGACCTGCATGAGATTTTTTTGCGACCTATGCAAACGAGCTGTATGACTGGCTATCAAAGTTGACTGATAAGAACATATTCAAGAAGAAAAGAAACATAGTCTGGACGTCGGAGCTGATCCAGACCGTGAAGAGCGTTGATAATCCCATTTCACGGGTAGTGGACTTCTGGATTGTGAGTTTGCTAGAAGGCTTCATTACAGAGTTCGCAGTCGATCAAAGAAAGAGTTTCATTGAAGCAGAGAGGCACTTCTTCAAAGGATATCGTGGTAAGTACCTAAGCTCATTAAACTTGTCCATTAAGATGTTACTACATGAAAAAGGAGTAATGGATATAGTCTCAGATGAATAAGTTCAGTAAGTGTAATGTCACAAGAGTTTGAGAGTGATTTTGATGAAATTGGATGTACACGTAGTGTTAAGAAATATAAAGTAGATTTCAGATCTTCCTTCATAGAACACAATTTAGACCATACTAGAGAACAGAGCCAAGGAGACATAGCAAGACCAGTAGGGGGTATCCCTTACTACCCTTATACCCCATAGAAAACAACCAGGACTCGGAATAATCCCGTAGGAACTCCATCTAGTAGTTCATATACAGTACACACTACCGCTACATCACCTACACCTACACCGCCGAGTGGTAGTACTATAGCAAACTAGAATCCACCACATAGAAACAGAATGGGGGATGACATGAAGTTACCTACATTCAAGGATACAGGGGCAGAAGACCCAGAACAACATTGGTTCTTATGTGAAGCCATATGGACCATTAAAGGGATCTAGGACGATAATATTAAACTTTTCTAGTTGGTCACTACACTTAGAGACAGAGCCTTAACATGGTATATGAAGTATATAACAACACCGACCAGAACGCTCGTACAAGTCAGGACTGCCATGATTAAATAATTTAAGAAACCTAAGTCTGAGTCGCAGTGTATCACAGAGATTAAAGACATCAAACAACTACCTACAGAGTCAGTATGGGACTTTGATCAAAAATTCAAAGCTCTTATAGACCAGGTTAGCTTTGAGTTTGCGCCAGAGCAGCATAAGGAATGGTTCATCGCAGCACTGCATCCGCACATCAGACTTCCATTAATGCAACAGAGACTCTGTATGCAGGATGAAGTGTTAGATATGGCAATGAAACTAGAGGCTTCACCTCTAGCTGAGACTAGTACAGGTATGACAAACCTACAGAACCAGTTAGCCAATCTCACGTTATAGCTACAGGATATTAACAAAGGGAAAGAAGTTGCACAAGAAATATGGTGTATAAAGTGTAAAGGGCAGGGCCATAATAAAGATAACTGTCCAGTATTTGTTGAATATTTATCAAGTGGGGCTCCGAAACCCTTAATACAGACCCATGGGCTATGGTGTGAACTTTGCAAAACAAGAGGGCATAGAACACAGGAATTCCCTTTACTTCAAAAGTATGTACAAACCCCTAAGAACTTATATTGTAACTTCTGTAAGTCAGTAGGTCATGATGGACATAATTGTTGAGCTTATGATATCATGATTGAGAGAAAGCATGACTTGTACAGAGTCCAGTCAGAAACAACAGGTCCGGAAGCAGGACTACAGCATGAACCGAATCATGATGGTCGTGGTGGAGGATACAGAGGACGAGGCCGTGGATGAGGCTTTGGCCGTGATGGAGTATTTGGCCGTGGCCGTGGACCGATCACTTGTTACAATTGTGGAATTGTAGGACATTATGCTAGGGACTGTCAGAACCCTAGTACGACATGTAAGTATTGCAAGTCCTATGAGCATATTATAGAACAGTGTCTGATCTTGATAGCCAAGATTAGGGACCCTAAGCCAGCAGTAAACCAGAACATTCAGCTTATTGCTACTAAGCAAAAAGAACCAGAACCTAGATTCAATATAGTGACTCACAGTGGTGCTTCTACTAGTAGCACATTGTAGGATGACGCAAAGAATACAGGTCCGGAGTGGGTGCGCAAAGGAACTAATAAATCAACACCACTTGACCTGCAGAAGAACAAAGAAACGTTTCAGCAAGAAAAAAATTTCTTTATTGAACCTACAGCATTGAGATCGCAGGTACTATCTTGTAGGGACGTATCGCAGCAAACACCTTGTGGTGTTAGTCCTGTGCAGATATCGCAAGCTACCACATCGGGAAGGTGCGAAGAGGATGAATTGACAGAAAGTGTACAATTCTTCCTGCGGAGCTGCTTGAAACTTGTACAAAATGAGAAAGCTATCGGAGAACTTCAGCACATCATATATCAGTGTTACCCATATTCTTCCGTGAACAGTGCGTAGCGTGCTGTTCATAATATTATGGGACATACAAGAATAGGAAGAGAGATGAGACTCACAGCGCAAATTGGAGAATTTGAAATGGATGAGGTAATCCTAGATTTAGTATCAGAGGTAAATGTTCTGACTAAGCAGACATGGGAACAAATGGGTAGCCCTAAGTTAGCCAGATTTCCTATCCATTTACGTTTAGCTAATCAGCAGCGGGTATCACCACTTGGTCGATTACCGCAGGTACCAGTTGATATTGACGGAGTTCATAGCTTTGCAAACTTTGAAGTCATAGAAATCATTGGCGATAGTAGACCATACCCAGCTTTACTAGGTATTGATTTGGCAATCGATAACATGGCTATTATCAACTTAAAGAAAAGAAAAATGACCTTTGAGGATAGTCAGATCCGGGTCATCGCACCATTGGATCCTTTCCAGGGTCCTTGCTACATTGAACCTATCAGGGCAGAGGAGGAGGTTCACAATATGGAAAGCCTTTATCAGATGACTGCTAATCAAAGTGATTACATCAAACCTACGACAGAAGGAAATATCATTTGGCGATGCGACAGCTCATGCACCTAAGATTCAAAGGTTGGTTTAGAAAATTGGCAGAACAGACTTTACGAAGTCTCAGCTTGCAGATGCACGTTTATGACTAAGTCACTGTGATGGATCGGTGCAGAGAGTATTGACATTCCATCGTTTCATGGCTTAGCGGATGTCAATGAATTTTTGCAACAGTTTGAACAAGAAATTCCTCAGGAGCAGAGGATGAGAAATATGGACCTTGCAGTAAAAGCCACACCTGCAAGATGGTGGCACACACATAAAGAACATATCGCATCATGGGATGATCTTAAGAGACTAATGGAGATCAGATTTTCTAATGACAAGGAGCCTTTATAGTAGAAATACATAGGAGAGAGTGACCCCAGGTCACATATTTATATTTACGAATAGAGTTGGTCAGCAATTCTAGGGGATGAATGGGTTCACCTATTCATTCACACTTTAGACATAGTGCCAAGGAATTGGTACATAGAGACAGAAATGCACAGAGGAACCATCACATGGCCACTTATGATAGATAGATTCCTACTCACTTTCACTTTTGAATCTGAGTACCCAAGCATTGATCAGGCCCTAGATGTAATAAAGACTAAGATATTTGACAACTATACCCTATCAGTGCCTGCTCAGCTTGAGTGGGCCAGACAGTTAGAACATGTGCTAGAATGTTACAACTTCACAGTAGAGCCAGATGACGAGGATGAAAATACTTGCAGTGTCAACATTCTCAAGTCAGAAGGGACTCGTGACATTGATGGACCGAGACTAGAAATTCCCGCTATCATAGAACCTATCAAGATTAAAAAGATCAATATTGGCACAGAAACAGAACCAAAGTTTGCCTCTATTGGAGACTATTGGGATGATGAAATAGTAGGACACATCGCAGATCTCTTACATGACTATCAGGACCTATTCCCCACTAAGTTCATAGAGATGAAGGGAATAGTAGGAGATTTGGGAGTCATGCGCATACCATTGAAAGAGGATGCTAGGCCAGTTAAGCAGCATCCATATAGATTGAATCATCGCTTTAAACAAAAAGATAAGGATGAAATTGATAAGATGCTAGCAGCAGGCATCATTGAACCTGTAGAAGAGAGCAAATGGGTTAGTCCCATGGTCATGCAAGAAAATAAAACCAAAGGAGAAATCAGGATTTGTGTCGACTTGTGCAAACTCAACGACGCATCACTTCATGACCCATTTCCAACACCTTTCATTGATGAAGTTTTAGACAATGTGGGAGGATAGGAGGTCTACTCCTTCACTGATGGCTTTTCAGGCTATCACTAGATCAGAATCCATTCAGAGGATCGACATAAGACCACTTTTGCGATAGAATGGGGCTCATTCCAGTACACGGTAATGCCCTTTGGTCTTAAAAATGCACCAGCTATCTTTTCTAGAGTAGTAGTTGCTGTATTCAAGGAATACATCCATAAATTCTTAGAAGTCTATTTTGATGATTGGACTGTATTTGGATTAATCGACAAGCATATAAGAGATTTAAGGCTCATGTTAGAGAAATGTAGGTAATATCAGATTTCTCTTAACTTGAATAAATGTATATTCTATGCGCCATTTGGTATTTTGTTGGGTCATATTGTTTGCAGACAAGGCTTGATGGTAGATCCTGCAAATATTGCCATCATTGTTAATCTTCCATTACCTAACTCAGTCAAGCAATTTAGGATAGTGCTTGGCCATACCAGGTACTATAAAAAATTCATCAAAGGTTATGCAAAGATCACAACACCTATGGAAAAGCTGTTAAAGAAAGAAGTGAAATTCCTATGGAATGAGGAATGCCCGCAAAGCTTAGACACACTTAAAGAGAAGATGGTTACAGCACCCATCTTAGTATTCCCAGATTGGAATATTCCATTTCATGTACATGTGGATGCATCTGGCATCGCACTGGGGATCGTCTTAACCCAGCTAGGAGAAGGGGGTATCGATCACCCTATCGCATACTCAAGCAGAAAGCTATCCACTACAGAAAAGAACTACACCACTACAGAAAGAGAAGGATTAGCTATGGTGTATGCTCTACAGAAGTCCAGGCACTACCTGTTGGGTGCCCCATTCAATATGTTCACTGACCACTCTGCTTTAAAGTACTTGGTCAATAAACTAGTATTAGGAGGAAGGATCTGTAGATGGTTACTCTTATTTCAGGAGTATGATTTGGAAATTATTGTAAAACCAGGAAAATTAAATGTCGGACATGATCATCTGTCGCGGATAGATTCAGGTGAAGAACCAAGTAATTTAGAGGACAATTTGCCAGATGCGCAATTGTTTTATATCCATATCGTAGATGAGTATTACGCTGATATTATTCACTTTCTCACTATAGGGTGGGAACCTGTTGAGTTTACTAAACAGAAGAAGAAATAGTTAGTTGTTAAAGCAGCAGACTTCACTTTGATCGCAGGACATTTATATAAGCTAGGTCCAGATGAAGTCTTGCACAGATGCGTTATGCCACACGAAAAAGAGGCCATTATCAGAGAAGCACATTCAGGTGCCACAGGAGGTCATTTTGCAGGAAAGCCGACTACTCAGAAAATCCTAGCTGCAGGATTATGGTGGCCTACTTTGTATAAAGACACTAAGGAGTTTTACAGATGCTGTGATATATGCCAGAGGGTAGGAAAACCTTTGCAGAGAGATGAAATGTCGTTGCGACCACAGATTACGTTGCGGGCATTTGACAAGTGGGCTATAGATTTTGTGGGTCCTATCAACCCACCCGGGAAACGAACTGGTGCGAGATACATCATCACAGGAACATAATACCTCACCAGGTGGGCGGAGGCAAAAGCAGTGAGGAATTTTGATGCTGCTACAGCTGCACAGTTCATCTTTGAAAACATCATAAGCAGATTTGGATGTCCAGTAATCTTGATGAGTGATCAAGGCACACATTTTCTGAACCGCACTATTGAGGCCTTGACGGAGGAATTTCAGATCCAGCACCATAAGAGCACTCCCTACCATCCTCAAGCTAATGGTATGGTGGAGGCCTTTAACAATATTCTAGAAAATGCCCTTACTAAGATCTGTAACAGCCAAAGAAATGATTGGGACCTCAGAGTTAATGTTGTATTATGGGCTTATAGGACTACATGCAAGAAACTTACATGACACACACCTTTCAGCTTGGTGTATGGACAAGAGGTTGTTATTCCTATGGAATATATTATTCCCAGTTTAAGAGTTGCTCAAATTACCGAGATAGCTGATACAGATACGATGAATGAAAGACTAGTGTAGCTGCTTGCCTTAGAAGAAGACAGATTCATCGCAGAATTTCATCAGAAAGTGCAGAAGGCATGAGAGAAATATTGGCATGACAGACATGTTGATAGCAAGAGTTTTTAGATAGGATACCTAGTGCTCCTGTATGACAGTAAGTTTGTTAAGTTTCCAGGCAAGTTCAAGATGCATTGGTTGGGGCCATATCAGATTCAGTATGTTACAGAAGGAGGTGCCATTCAGCTCAACAAACTGAACGGGGAGCTTCTTCCCACTTTGATTAATGGTAGTAGACTTAAGCTTTATAGTGATAGCTACTCCACCTCCCAGCCCTAACTCAGACAATTTAAAGTTGTGCATATGTCCAGTGTAGTTGAAAGGAGGCATCGCACCGGTAATTAGTCTACACCGGCAGGTAAAGAGTTTTAAGTATTCTAAGTATAAGGAATCGCATGAGGAAAGTTTATTTTGCACAAGACATAGGATGCTTGCAGGAAATTATAAAAAAACAAAAATAAAAAAAAGAAGAGTACTAAGTATGAGGAATCGCATCAGAAAAGTGTATGTTGCGCAAGTCATAGGATGCTTGCGGAGTTTTTGAACGTTGCGGAGTTCATGCCAACACTTTGGTTTGAGAACGATGTGATGTGGAATCACAGCAATGTGATGTTCCCAGTACCACGTACATAATTTTGAAAAAGGCAGAGGGCTAGTCACTTCACCCTCTGACAAGCAGTTAATCCAGATATGACAACTATATGTTGCCCTAGATTTGGAAACAGTATAATGATTTGTCCAGATTTGATAAATCTTCGACGAGACCGGCACCTGCACACAAGTTTCGAGGGAAATTTGATCGGATTTTCAGCAATTAATGAGGATCGAAATGACGGGTGTTGTCTTGTCCATGCAATTAATACCACTGATGGGTCTAGCCGGATGACCATTGCTTCAAACATTATCAACTTAGTTATAAATTTAGAATATCATTCATTCAAAAGGGTTACTTTTGCGATTTCTGAGAGTATAGAGCAAGTTGTAAGAGTTTCCCCTGTGAAGAGATACTGCAGTTACAGAGTGTTGGTTTTCCCCAAGTTCGCAGCCATTACTAGTTCAGATTATTGCACTGAGTGGTTTCTGTCCAAGACAGAACCTTTAGAAGATATTGTGCAAAGATTCCAGTGTGGTGGCCTTGTGTCCACTATGACGATGCCGCCCAGGGTTGTGAAAGTAGGTACATCACAGGTCAGACAACCACCAAGGATGAGGAGTCAAGCACATGATGTAGAAGATGTCATCAAATTCTTTGCTGCAGAGAAGCAAAAAGACGAGAAGATCATTGAAGATAAGAAAACAGAGCAGAAGAATGATGAGAAGAAATCTCCAGCCAGGAAGAAAGTAAAAATGAGAAAAAGATGGTAGCAGGAGAAAGAAGATGACCTATCTCATCACCTAAGAGAAGAACAAGAGATTGCCGAGGAAAAGAAACGAAAATATGAAGATCATAGGCAGCGTGAATACCTAGAGTGATTTGCTGAGAAGAAAAGTGAAAGGGGCAAACAAATTGAACAAGCAGAACTTCAGTATGCAGACAAGAACTTGTTCTCGGAATGGAATTCATGGTTTGTATACCTTCCGTATGGAAGGATCCAGACTGAATGAAATGTTTGAGAACGCTGGAAGATACAAATTTATATTTTCTTTGGGATACGAGTTCTAATCTAGATAGGGAGGAGTTCTCCTATTACCAGGGATTTGAATCCTTATGGTGAAGAAAGGGATGGAAGGTCTTGCAAGCGATGAGAGTGAGAGCATGACAATAAGGGAAGGAAAGATAAGAAAGACCTACAAGCTAACTTTACAGAAGACTCTGTCATTAGTCAATCTATGCTTGAAATGGCACAAGAGTGTGTCGAGGTTATGAATAAAGAAGTCGCAGGACTTCGCAAGAGACTTACAAAGACTTCGCAGGAAGCCAAGGAGAAGCTACAATAAGAGAAACCAGCTGTTAGTGGCTCAGGGACGAGCCCCAAGTAAGTTTTAGGGGACTGTTGGAGTAGGGTCGCGCAACTACAGTAAAAGCTGCTATATAGGAAGAAGAAGTCAAAGGAAACAGTACCTGAGCAGCTGAGAAGAGAGAGCTCAACCACTGCACTTAAGGCAGAAGCGAAGACAGGAGGGCTCAACTACCCTCATAAAGGAAAAGGAGCAGTGGGCTGAGGTATTGAAGACAAAGGACAGAAGAGGACTGTATAGGAAGCAATGCCCATACCCATGATCAGCATCGGGAAGCGTGGAAGACTGCAGGAAGCCGTGGTGTGATGGTAAGTGGCAGCCCATAGTACAGATGCGCTGACTGTTATAGTTAGGGTTTTTGGGCTACTGTTGGGAAAGGCCCATAGTGTTCTAACAGAGCAAGACCTTTGGGACGCCTATATAAGCATGTATTTTGTATTGTAAAAGGTTAGAAAGTTGGTCAGTTAGTTATTCAGTTAGACAGTAGAGAGAAAGATAGATGTTCTTTGAGTTGAGCTCTGGTTCTGTTGTTAAGTCTGTAGTTATCTTACTGTAACCAGTAGTTGGCTCCTTGAGCATGAATGTAACAATCCGTAGGGATTGAAAATCCGAAGGGATTGAGAGAGAGAGGAAGAGTATATTGTAAGAAGGCAATATAAGAAGAGGAAGAGATCTAAGAGAGAAGAGCTCCCGGTTGTGTGTGCAGAGTTTCCCAGAAGATCTCAGGCTGCATAATAGGTTGCAGCGGAATTTTGTTTACTCTCTCAAGCTATAATATATAAACCAGTTCCTGTGGTCTTAGCTTCTTCCCCTGGAAGTGAACCACGTAAAACCCGTGTGTTGTGCGATTGTTCATGTGATTGTGTTTTACATGTTTGCTATCTGTTATCTGTTACATGAATGTTGCTTATCAGTTGATGAATGTATGTATGTTATGCTTCAGATTATAGCACATAGAAGATTAACTGCAAGTTGAATGTATCAAGTAGCCTGTATTTGATTTTATCAGTGCTTCATTCATGTTAGTTGATAGTTACAGCATTGAGTGACTTCGGTATATGAGTTCCGCGAGTTCAGTATAGTTGATGTTAGTGTGTTAAACTATAGAGGACTGAGTGAAGTGGTTTAACACCCTGGTGAAGACTAATAGAGTTATTAAACCCAGGAAGGAGATCGTAGGACCTTGAGAGTTGATACGCATATTGAGCCTCATTATAGGACATATTATAGAGTATAAAGCCGATATCGCATTGTCTGGGGAGCTGCAGTGTGAGTTATCTCAGGGAAGGAGCTCAACAGAAGAGTAAGTCTATGCATCTCCAGAGAAGATGTGATGCGATAAGAGTCCACTCCCTATCAACGCCAGCTAGAAGGAGAGATCGTCCTCGCAGAGAGATCCCGTTGGGTAAGAAGAGTTGCGAGACCCTAGGATGCTATAGAACCCGGTTGAAGACACCTGAGTCTTCAGCCACCCCATTTAAAGATCACTTCGGGTGAGACTTCAGGTTGCTCTGCGGGCTATCGCGGAAAGGGCCAGTGAACTAGGGGTTTTGTTGGTTCAATAAAGTAAACCCGGGTCTACCCAATCAGAACCAACACCGCCAATGACGGGGAATTTTGGAGAATTTGACTAAGTAATAGGATCGTTGACGATTGGCGATGATTAGTTAATCGCATCACCGATGCAAAGCTGATCATGTTGCCGATGCGACGAAAGTTGACAACTACATCGAAAAGAATTAGTGGAAAAAAGAGCCACCATTGTGGAATCCTAGTCCACTAACCCTCCGACAGTTACACATTCCACTTGCTGATGCCATTGTGGTTGTTAGTTGATGTGGCAATGTATAAGGGAAGATAGAGCCAACAGAGTCAGCAGAATGTAAAGGAAGCTCCCACCGACCAACAGTTAAATGAATCGGAAAAAGAGAAAAAAAAATTCAATTTTTTTTTCTAAGTCATGGAACCATCGGCCATCGGTGATGGTTAGTTGATCACATTGCTGATGATTAGAGGATGCAATCACTGATGAGCTATGTCAAAGTTTGTTGAACGTCCATCATTGTAGAGATCAAGAAGACTAACCACCCGACGGGGAGTGCATCCGAGCGCTGATGCCGTGGTCTCTAGAGACTCTAACTGCTAGCAAAGTTAGGAGCTATAGAGGACTTAGTTTGATTGTGGGCCACCATTGTAGAAGGCTTGATGACTAACCATCCGGCGTGTAAGGAACCCAGCCACCGATGCAACAGGTTATCCTATGCTATCACCGATGAAGTTTGGGATGATAGACCACTGCAAGGCTGATACATCAGAAGAATTTAGTAGTTTCTGCTACCAAAGAAAATATTGGAAAGTTTTGAAGATTTTTATATAAGGTCATCGGAGAAGTATTAAGGTTCAGATCACCGATCAGAAGGAAAAGGAATATTGTAAACTCGTCGTTGCGACTGCCCAATGGACTGTGTGCCCGGTGAGCAGTAGTTGACATCGTTGATTGAAAGTCTAAACGTTTGCCCGTGGAAACCGAAGTAAGAAAACTTTTCACCATTGCAGATGGTCAAGAGATTATGCACCCGATCAACAGATGATTTGCTCACCGATGTAGATTGGAAGTGTAGTTGTTTTGACCACCGCAATGTTAGAAATTTAGTTGGAAGAAGGGCCAATTGGGCCTAAAAATATTTAGTCTTTTTTTTTCGAAGGAAATTCTCATTGATTTTCATGCCGTTTTCGACTGTCTTTCAGCAGGTTTTCAGTGGATTTCAGCAAACTATCAGTGGATCACAGGGCTGAAAAGGAAGAACATTCCAGGTGACTGAAGTTAACATTCTCGACCAAATATAGTTGTATGTTTTTCCATCATTCTAGAAGTGGTGTGGTTTTCACACCCGAGGTCAAAATGAAGCATGTGGATAGGCATTGGAAATCTTATCCAGTAGGGAACAAGGGAAAGTCACCAGAATCTTAGCATGGAGTAGCAAGTGCTAGTGATTCCTTGAAGGAGAAATGTGCTACTGTCAATATGGACAAATCTGGAAATTGCATGCCTAGAGGTAGCAAGACCATGAAGTCAAACCAGCTGTTGTGTGGAAGAGGAGTTCCATGCAAGGATGTGGGACTTGAAAAGGGAAGTTTCCTTAAACCCTATCTTGCTGATTATAACTACATTTCATAAGTTTTATACGTGAAATGTATGAGGATATTCTTTTCATACATAGGATATTGAGGATTATACATTTATAATGAACCACTAATTATAGTTATTGCATTGGTGTTGGCATTAGTGGGAAAACCAACGACAACATGGACCTGGTTGAATATGTTGCTGATGCTGACAAATGTGACTAGAAACCCTCTGGAGAAAGGGATAAGGAAACAATTCCATAATCAAAAGTTGGTGAGCAAATTCTGCAATCTCCTGCAAAGGACCAACCAAACTGGTAATGCCAAGGGTGTAAGTAAAACCCATGAAGGTAAGAGTTTGACTATGACAAATTCCATGGAGGGATAAAGGTAAGAGACCTCATACCATGTGGATATTTGAATGTTATACTACATTCATATAGAAATGTTTCATGCCTATATATGTTGATTAAGCTTAATAGCCCAAGGAAAGTAAGTACTGATGATCTTGATTATAGTAATGCATCCTATATGAAGTAGTCATGGTTAGGCCATGCATGGTATGTTGAATGCATAGTATTCCTAAATCAATGCAAGGTAACATTGAGTGGGTATGCATTAAAAAGATTTTATGAATCTTGTAGTTATGCATTGAATGAATGCATAATAAGGGTGTGAGTAACTAATTACGTAAGTATGGGTGCAAGGGTTGTGATGCATTGCATGAATACATTGAGATAAGTGCATGTGATATTATGAATAACTAATGGCTGAAATGATGAATTGATGACAATTCAGGAACCATTTCAAAGGTTGTTATGAATGCAGGATAGTAATTGCATGAAGAGGGTAGTCATGATCAATTGGCTGCTGGAAATGCTCTATGAAAGAGCAAGGTGGTACGAATGATACGCTTGTGAAGTAAGGAGTATCTAAACATTTCATTTAAATTACATGAATGATGTGACTATACCCTATAATTTAAAGTGTGATGATGATTGCATGAAGTAAATAAGTTTTGGTAATATTGATGTGATTAATAGCTGGAAATGTTTGAATTTTATACGTTTTGAAAATGCTTTAGTGATTGTTGCAGCAATGGAAAAAGTTATAGGCATCAAGACTTACCAAATGTTTGGCTGATTGAAGTTCATGTTTCAGGTAGATTGTTTGGGATATGGTGAAATGGGTAAGACCATGAAAAAGGCCGTAATCTACCATGTGAAAGAGACAAACCTCATGATAAGAGTCTCATGGTTGTGATAATAGTTTGTATGCATAATGAGTTGTAAATTTGAATTTGTAAATTTCAGATTTGAGAAATTGCTGACAACTACTAATCACTATTGGATTGCATAGAATTGTGCCAAGAGGACGCCTTGTAAGTGGGTGTCCATGCTATGCTAGTAAGCATAAAATCATAATGGATATGATGGTGCTGCTCACAAGAGACCCACAATTGAGGATCACCTCATTGTCAAGCAAATCAATTTCTGTAGTAAACAAAGTTGCAATTCCTATTGAATTTAATTACTAATGTGATTTGCTTGGTTATGGACAATAAATTTGGATTGTATTATCAGATAATGATTGACCGTTTGGCTATTTTCTGAATGTGCCAGGGGTACACACTGCAGGAAGATCATGTGTGATGGCTCGCAGGAGCCAAACTTCATGGGAAGGTTTTCCCTTATCTTGAAATGGGTTTCGAGGGAAACTCCATTGGACATTTTCGAAATGTCTCATCTGCACTACATGTTTGGTAAGAAACATGAGTGAGATGGTATAGATTATGTCGGTAAGACATGTGTGGATATGAAAGGTAAGAAGGAATTGGGATAGAAAATTGAGGGACTATCAACTCAGAGAAGGGAGCCCCCATTCCTCCTTAATGAAGGAATACTGCCTCGGTAAATGGATAAGTCTTATGTGACCCTAGAAAAGAATATGCATATTAGATTGTTAAAATTCCATATGCAGAACATGCTTTGATTTTATTTCCATTAGGACTGATTGATTGAGTATGAATAAGGCCTACATGATACACACTAGACAAGGGTGCACACTTTTTCGATGTCAGATCATGGAAGGATTTTTCAATAATGATTACACCCCAGGGAGTGGATGCACTCCTGGTGTCTCGATACTTGATAGCGAATGGTGTGAAATATGGTTATGATTTTAGAGCAATAACGCTAACGAATATGCTTATATTGCTTATGTTGTCAGGATAGGAAAATGTAGTTTACAGTATGGTCTCTTAAGTGATATGGAAAATGGTCATTTATGGTTTATATAAGGGCATGTGTTGTTGTTGATGGCCTGATAAACCCAACAAGGGTTAGCTTGGTTGATGATTGGTTGTTGATATAAGTACAGGTGATTTGTTGACAGTCTGGTAAAACCAATGAGGGTTGGCTTGGATGATGATTGGTTGTTGATATAAGTACAGGCGATTTGTTGATGGTCTGATAAACCCAACAAGGATTGGCTTGACTATGCTTGATATATATATAAAAGGATGTTGTGAAGCAGCCTACATGCTGACCTAACATCCAAGTCCATAGGCGATCCCAAGGCTTGCAAAGAAAAGTAGGATCCTTGGATCAATGAGGAAACACATAATACAGATAAGTATTGGATTATTTTGCAATGTTTTTCTTATAAATATACATGTGTATATGATTTGGTTATGATGTTTAAACTCTTGTTCTAGAGATAAAACCAATGAGAATAAACTAAATAGGTGAATCTATTCAATGTTTGGATATAGGTATCATCGAGAGTGAGGAATATGAAAGAATCCTAGGGGTGCATGTGGACATGTGACTGTCCTAAAGAGCTCAGAATGAGCAGTGATGAAAAGGGTGCCAGTAAGACTGTGAAGGTCCTAGAAGCCGAGACAAGCCATGTGGGGAGGATCCATTGTTGAGAGGTCTGAAATAAACCGGAGACACTAAGTGTCATGACCAAGAGGGATTGGTCCAGCATTCACAGTGAAGTGAAAGAGGCCGAGAGCATGAAAAGCCACAGTGGTGGTGTGGGTTCCAGGATGGAACAAAACAAAGAGGGGAAAAACTATTGCTGCTCTCTCTTTCCTTTTTATTATATATATGTTTATGCATTGTGAAAACAAAAGGTTGTTGAATTCATGTATGACTGAAAATAGAATGTGTGTATTTGCTTAAAGTAAACTGTGGATGTTGGAATGGTTAATTCCATGCCTATGAATGGACATGAATGAGCTCATGTGCCTGTTGGGAAGGCATGAAAAATATGAAAGTCTCCTTGATGAGGCTTGGACTATCATGCCAATTGGGCAATTAAATGACTGATATTAATGACTATATTATGCTTGGTCTAACAAAATTTCAATGATGCATTTCACAGATGGGAAAGGTGAAATCTAGTGGTGCACATTGATCATGGAAACAGAACAAAAGTTGCTAGACTTGGCTAGATGTCTCCTTCAAACGATTGCAAGGACCCAAGAGAATCTTGGAGAGATGCTCAAGATACAGAAAAGGAAGAATGAAATGAACCACCAGATTTTGCAAGACTCTATTGGTTTGCAAAGGGAGGTGAAAATCCTTCTGGGAGCAATCAGCAAAGGAAAGGAAGGTGGATCAATGAGGGGACACTCATCCAAGTGATCCATTAAGAAATGGTCTAGGCACAAAGGCTCAAAGGAAATTGAGCAGGTAAAGATGAAGCAGCCAGTGAAATGCTGGGAATGCGGAGGACCTCATTTATGCCAGTAGTGTCCAGCGAGGGAACATAAAGAGGGTAGCAACGACAAAGTTCCTATGCTTCAGGATAAGCCAAGAGCTAAGAACTAGCAGGAGAAACTCATGGAAGCTATGGGGCTTGGTCTTGAACGTTCATAGTAAATAATTGAACATGGGACAGGTCTGTAAAATTTTGAAATTTTGATGTGCAAATTGTATATGTATTGGAACACCGAGGACGATGTTATTCCAAGGGGGAGGGGATTGTAATACCTTGATTTTGACCCCGTTTACATTAAAGGGTACATGATGTATATTTTGTAATTAATCATGGTGAGGAGCTAAAGGAAAAAGCCCCACCATCGATTCAGCTGTGTTATGTTTCAGAAATAGGGATCATTGCTGATGGTATATCATGTTATTCAACACATTATATCTTTGGCATCATGTAAATATGCACATCAATTTAATTAAGCCTATAGACAGCTATGATAGTGCAATGTTAAATGAAAAGGGCATGATTCCCAAGGGTAAGGGGGGGGACTGCTAAACCTGGACCCATGGGGAAAAGCCACATGTCGCCACTCTCTTTTTGTCTCCTTAAACCACCACCTTAGTTTTCTATTATCAAGAGGGACAGTGATTGGCTGGCAGGAAAACCATGCTCACACCTGCACCCACTCTCCATGACGTGCCTTCTGGGTAGCGGATGATCTGCCCACTAGGTTGATTGCGAGTTTGTTCATCTCCACTCACGGGGGCTGAGATAAAAGGTTCCACATCCCTTTGTTTGGTTTCACCCTTTCTTTCACACACCGCCCTATTAATCGAAGAAAACATTCTTCCTCGCGTTTAGACAGAAAGTCTGTGTGGCGACCCCTCCATTCGGGGATTGTAAATCGTTGCTGGGATTATTCACTATGGGGTGTTTTTCTATGGTTTCTGAGTGATATGTCTTCATCTTGTTCATGCAGGGAGTTTGTATCTTCTACCATTTCCAGACTATGTGGCGTTCTATTTACTCCACCATTTCCGATTGTGAAGGGTTCATTGGCTTCACGATTGAGAAGGGGCCATTGTTTGGCAACGTTGTGGGTGTGTCTGGATTATGGAGCTGCCTGTTGTTTCATCATGACCCATGCTATGGGTTCCTTCTATGTGTTTCTTTCACATTTTGTTTTAGGCTGTGTCTTTTCCCCCTCATGCATAGATTGAGGATCAGTTCCTTCCCCATCTGTAGACTGGGTATTATTCCATTGTTTCTTTAGGGGATTGGGCTGTTGATCTATCCTTGGTTGGGTTGCTGCATGTGCAAACATCCTTTTGGGGTTTTGTTGTGTTTCTATGTTTCCCATGTCCATGCTGGGAGTTTGGTTTCTTTTCCATTGCGGACTGTAGATTGTTTCCATCGTTTCATTATGATGTTGGGACTGTTGATTTACCCTGGGTTGGGTTGTTGTGTATACAAGAACCTTTTTGGGGTTTCTATTGAGTTGTTTTGGCCATGCTAGGGCCAAGAACAACTCTTAGTTGTCTTGTGGCCTAGAGTGGTGTTCACCCTTTTATTTTGGATTGTCACCCTGTGGTCTTCATCTTCGTCACAGAGCTGTGAACTATTTTTTTTGCTGCGGTATGTAGTGGTTGGTCTTTGAACTATTGAGAGTGGGATTAGAGGCTGGGTATGCTTGAGAAAACTAGTGTTTGAGGTCACTAGCTTAGCATTTAGCCTTCCCTAGCTCCTTGATGGCCTGATAAACCCTACTATGTGTGCTTGGATAATTGGTGTACCTTGGATATGTGTAAGCTTTCTTTGACCCTTATTCCTTGAGGAATCATGCCCAGCTCGGGGGTGGCAGTGTTGCTGAGAGATTGATGAGAATTTTGGCCTATGGTTGGGTGGAACATTGCAAAGACATAGCTGGTTGCAGGATGAGTTCTTATCAGATGAGTATTCTTGTCCATTTTACTTCTGCAATTATATTTACCAATTAATGATTGATGAATCTGTGGCATGCTTGAATGAATGTATGGTTGCTTCTGCTATGTATATGAAGGATTATGCATATTAGTATGTATTATGTTTAAGCTTTTTATTTCAGCACTATATGCTTGTTCATGTTCATGGGGTTGTTTGCCTGTATGTTTGGAGTTGGTAGCATCCTCTTTTCAGGTAAGAAGATCATGGATGTTACATAGCAGAACAACTTGCTGAGCAAGCACTACAAGAAGACTTACAAATATCGGAACTAAAGGCCGAGATTAAGAAGTTTCCAATGAAGGAGAAAATTGCTAGGGGCATTGAGCTTAAGGAGTTCCTCGATAAGGAAAGAACCATACAAAACCAGGAAAGCATGCACAACAAGGAAATGGCTGAGAAATAAGTTGAAGCTGAAAGGACAACTGCGTTAATTCAACTAGTCCAACAGTGAATCCATGATTTCACTCATGCACTGGCTAGTACCTCACTAGAACACCCTAGCAGCGGAAGAGTGTAGGAGCTCTAGCAGTAGGAAGATGAAGCTTTCCAAGAGATTAGAACGACTTACTCCTATTATGTCCCACTTCTAGAAAAACCTCAACAGTACAGAACAACTTGCCAAGAAATGTATAACTGTAACGGTGAACATAAAAGAACTAAGAAAAGAAGCAAGAGAAGAAGAGTAAAAAGCAGATAGAGTCACACAGGAAGATGAAGCAGAGCATGAGAAGTGCCATCAAGAAGATCTGTACCAGACATAGGACAAACCTATGGGAATAGACTTATCATAACAGGCTAAAGAGGAGGTTTTGTAAGCCCAAGTTTAAGCTAAAAAAAAAGGCATGCGAGGAACAAGATGCGTAATCCAGGAAACAGAAGAAGCTGCACCAAAAAAAAAAAAAAGATGCCACGTAGTTCGTTCCGCTTCATATGTCCCTTGCTTCATGGCTCGGGACGAGCCAAAGGTGAGTGTTGGGGGCCAGTTGACCGAGGAAAGGGGCATAAGGAGGAAGTTTGCATGCGCAACCAAGAAAAATATGCCACACATGTGATAGAAGCAAAGGAAGATCGCAAAGGATGTAAAGGGCCCACGAAGGCAGAACAGAGAGGCACACGAAAAAGGAAAGGCAAGCGCGGAAGAGAAAAAGGCCAAAAAGTGATGGGTGTAGAATCCAGATCATGGCCATATAGGGTGGCGTAAACCTGTAGGTATGCACGTATGAGAAGATATTTGTAAGTCATGTTGATAGTGCCTCGTGTCAAGTGATGATCACCACAACTGTAACCAGAGGGGTGGCTGATAGTGACAGTTAACAGACTTCTTGTAAGCAGTCGACCCGGTACGCTCATGTAAAATAATATAAATAAGTGAGACTTAATAATTATAGGGTTTATTTTTGTTAGTCATAATTACATAATAGGTTTTATAGATGATATTTGTATACATTTGTAGAGAAAATATCTAAGAGGAAGGTAACCAGGAATCTGCAGGAGAAAGTCATAGTTACTGCAATGCGAGAGCTCTGCTAGAGTGGCGCATATGCTAGGGAAGTCGATCTAGGTTGTGTGAGGGTCTATAGGTAGTAGCAGTAGATTAGGAGAAATAAGAGAGAGAGAATGAGAACCATAAGTCTAAACTTAAAGACATATGTCAAGATCAGTCTACATCCCGTAGACTGCAAGGTGCTATATCATTTCTCATGCCAGATGAAGAGAAACTTGGTGGTTTTTCCCATATGGGTTTCCACATTAGCTCTTGTGGTTAAATGAATGGTTGATGTGGTGAATGTTTAGCTGATTAATTACTATTTTCTTTCTATATAATGTTGAATGTTTCTTAAGTCTCTGTTAGTTTCTTGCAATTGGCAGATGAATGAACAGAATGCATTGTTGAATTGAATCTATATATATATCATTATGTATGATTCCTGTTATTAATTTCAAATTAAGTTGTAGAGCTGATTCATGTGAATCAGCTACGTCGAACGAGTTGCACCAATTGCAAGGTTGAAAGGAAGGTCAGGTCATGCGTGATGACATAAGTTTGTGCTCAGTCACGTAGAACTGACTCCTCTATCCAACCATCCCACTGCCTTCATTGGGCTCCTTGGCTACGAGCTAAGTGGATATACTCCCTCAACAATCATGGAAACATGGTTCTGGTAGTTACCCATCTATGATATATCTCAGGTGAGACTGCGCCTACTTTGCAAGTGTTACTGATGGGGATTTTTCTATCAGGCCGGTATCTCGAGTAGTTGTTGGATTGGCGAGCTACATAGAACCTGGGTTGCGCGAGTGGGGAAAAGTGGTCAACACGGCCTTTGTTTTCTTCTAGCATGTGGGGATGTGACTTGCAAGTGACAGCTGGCATCAGAAGATAATATTCCCTTCAAACCACTCAGGCTGCTACACATGTACTTCTCAAAGCTTGAATTATCTTTATGAAATCACGATGTGTTAGTAAATTTCAAGAGACAGAGTTCTGATGATAACAATAATAGGAATTAATAAGATAAAACAATAATTAATCATACCTATAAATATTCAACGCTCAATGTGAGGAAAGAACATCTATCTGGTCCATAGAATAGAGTAGGACAAGGAAAAAAGGGTATAATAGGTGTGGCCAAAAGGGGGCATTTCGGGACCCAACATATCCCCCCAACTATCTTGTTGCATGTCCTCATGCAACAAACTCCACTAGTCTAAATATGATGTTGGAACTGTACATTGTTCATGGAAAGAGGAAAAATTGTAGTAGAGTTCAGGTGGTTCCTTCCCATCTAGACATTCATTATGGGCATCCCAATATTTCCAACATAGCTTCTTCTCTTCCTTTTTCAATGAAAAATCATCCCTATATGGCCTTGCTAGCCACGAAATAAGTGTAAACTTGAATTTAAGTCCCAACCAGTTAACTCCACACTTATTAATATAGTCAACATAGCCCTCGACCCTAGGGAGCGTGTAACGTCCCTGACCCTATGACTGGCGAAGAGGAAGCTACTATCACCAAACATACAGGAAAATAGCCCCATGAAGATGAACATGCATATTGTGATGAAATAAAAACTTAAAACATAAAACATGCTAAGACGCATAAAACTTCACATGCATAGTGGAAGCAAAGATACATTCATTCAAGCATACCACATGTTCATCATATTCATTATTCAGTAAATATAAATGCAAAGACAAAATAGTTAAGAATACTCATCTTAAAAACGACTCGTCCCACAATCAACTACATCGCTGCAATGTTCCACCCAACCATAGGCCAGCATCCTCATTAATCTCTCAGTAACACTGCCACCCTTGAGTTGGGCATGATTCCTCAAGGAGTAAGGTCAAAGTAGTCTTACACATAGCCAAGGTACACAAATCAGCCAAGCCCACACAGTAGGGTTTAATAAGCCGTCAAGGAGTTAGGGAAGGATAAATGCTAAGCTAGTGGCCTCAACGGAGAGCTAAATATGCCTACACCAGAGCTAACCCTGACCTCTAAGACATCCACACACCCAACACCAGGAATCAATCCTTTCTCTATTTCACAGTCCCTCAGGCCCTGACTTCCCTTTCCAATATTCTTCAAGGGTTGTGGAGAAGAAAGCTAGCAGTCTCACTTTGTCTGAGTGGCTCCAAACACCAGTTTCTCAAGCATACCTAGTCTCTAATCCTATTCTCAATAGTCTAAAGACCAACCACTACATACCGCAGTAAAAAAACAGTTCAAAGCTCTGTGAAGAAGGTGAAGACAACAGGGTGACAACCCCAAATGACAAGGTGAACACAGCTCAAATCAAACACGAGGATTCAGAGTTGTTCTTGGCCCTAACATGGCTAAAACAACTTAGTCATAACCCAACAAGGTACTTGCATACACAACAAGAAAGAACCATGGTAAGTCAACAACAACCCCAATCATATAAGGAAATGGCGGCAGCATTACATGGTCTGCAAAAAGGGAAAGAAGCCAGATTCCCAACACTGAGCCCACAACACACGATCCTTCATGCAATCGCTGGAGAAAATTACACAGACCAGAAAATGGAAAAAGGAACAGAATCCCAATTTAGGCATGAGGGAAAAAGACACAGCCAACAGTCACAGTTCAGTGTTGAACCACAGGGAAAAATCATAGCAATATTGGACAAATTCCACATTGTAAAGGAAAACACAGTCAGAAATGCATGGAGGAGACTGCAATGAGCATTCAGTGAGGGAACCGCCATAGTCTTCAGCTCATGATCCACTATGAAGGATGGAACAATACCCAATCCAATAATATGTGGAGGAATGAAATCGGTTCTCTGCGTGGATGGAAGGAACACAACCATAGACCAACAAACATGTGAGAGAGGGAAGGTGAGCCCACAAACAATGGAATGTGGATTATTTTAACTTAGTCTACGTGAAGGTGAATGAAAATCCATGATCGGGATAGTGCACAGGCCAAACAATGCATCATGGAGAGAGTGCAGGCATGAGCATAGTGGTTTCCTGCCAGCCCATAGCTTCCCCCACTAACAATAGACTCTAAGGTGGTCGACACATGGCAAACTCCCAATGGCCCCCACGGGTTGGACAACCCCCCCTTAACCTTAGGAATCATGCCCTTTTCATTTTATGTTGCACCATTGTAGCTGGCTGTAGGTTTATTTTAAATTGATGTGCATACTCACATGATGTCAAAACTATAGTTTGTTGGTAAGCAGGATGTACCATCGGCAACGATCCCTATTGCCAAAACATAACACAACTGAATCGATGGTGGAGATTTTTCCTTTCGCTCCACGCCACGATTTATTATAATATATACATAATGTACCTTTTAATGCAAATGGGGTCAAAATCAAGGCATTACAATCCCCTCCCCCTTGGAATAACACCATCCTTGGTGTTCTAATTCAGAGGAATACATATACAATTTGCACATCAAAATTTCAAAATTTTGTAGATCTGTCACCTTTTTAGTTATTTACTTTGAACGTTTAGGACCAAGCTCCTCGGCTTCCATGTACTTCTCTTGCTGGTTCTCAGCTCTTGGCTTATCCTGAAGTCTAGGAAATTTGTTGTTGCTACCCTCTTTATGTTCCCTCATTGGGCAATCCCAGCATAAATGATGTCCTCCACATTCCTAGCATTTCATTGGTTGCCTCATCTTTCCCTGCTCAATTTCCTTTGAGTCTTCATGCCTGGACTGTTTCTTAATGGATCGCTTGGATGAATGTTCCATCATTGGTCCACTTCGCTTGCCTTTATGGATTGCTCCTAGAAGGATTTTGACCTCCTTTTGAAAACCAATAGAGTCTTGCAAAATCTGGTGGTTCATCTCATTCTACCTTTTCTGTATCTTGAGCATCTATCTAAGATTTTCTTGGGTCCTAACAATCGTTTGGAGGATATTTCCAGCCAAGTCTAGCAACTTTTGGTCTACTACCATGATCAGTCTGCACCACTAGATTTCACCTTTCTCACCTATGAAATGCATCATTGAAATTCTGTTAGACCAAGCATAATATAGGCATTAAAATTAGTCAATTAATTGCCCAATTGGCATGACAATCCAAGCCTCATCAAGGAGACTTTCATATTTTTCATGCCTTCCCAATAGGCACATGAGCTCATTCATGTCCATTGTTGGGTAGGGAATTAACCATTCCAGCATTCACAATTTACTTTAAGCAAATACACACATTCTATTTTCAGTCATAAATGCATTCAACAACCTTTTGTTTTCCCAATGCATAAATGTATATATATATATATAATCAAAAGGCAAGAGAGAGCAGCAACAATTTTATTTTTCCTCTTTAATTTGTTCCATCCTAGAACCCACACCACCACTATGGCTTTTCATGCTCTCAGCCTCTTTCACTTCACTGTGAATACTGGACCAATCCCTCTTAGTCATGACACTTAGTGTCTCTGGTCTATTTCACACCTCTCAACCATGGAGCCTCCCCACATGGTTTGTCTCGGCTTCTAGGAAATTCACAGTCTCACTAGAACATTTTTCATTACTTCTCATTCTGAGCTCTTCAAGACAGTCACATGTCCACATGCACCCCTAGGATGCTCTCATAGTCCTCGCTTCTAGCGATACCTATATTTAGACATTGAATAAATTCACATGTTTAGTTTATTCCCATCAGTTTTTATCTTTTAAACAAGAACCTGAAACATCATAACCAAATCATATACACATGCATATTCATAAGCAATAATTGAAAAATAATCCAATACTTATCAGTATTGTGCATTTCCTCGTTGGTCCATAGGATCCTACTTCACTTTGCAAGCCTTGGGATCGCCTATGGACTTGGATGTTAGGTCAGCACATAGGCTGCTTCACAACATCCTCATATATATATATATATATATATATATATCAGGCACAGTCAAGCCAGCCTTCAGTTGGGTTTATCACAACAAATCGCTTGTACTTATATCAACAATACACTTATATCAACAACCTATCATCATCCAAGCCAACATTGTTGGGTTTATCAGGCCATCAACAATAACACATGCACTTATATCGACCATTTCCAAGTTTCAGTTCTAGTAGTGAGATCTAATGCCACTACCCCATATCACATAAGAGACCATTCCCTTCTCTGAGTTGAGATTCCCTCGGAAATGTCTCATTTTTCTGTGCCCTTTTGTTAGGAACCCATGTCAATCCTTCTCTTTACCGTGTTAGTATATTGTTGATGGATGCATATGCTTTGTAAGTCGTCCCATACTAATTGTTGATACATAGTTTGTGTTATTGTTGTTGGGCGCATATGCTTTGTAAGCCGCCTGTAGTATTTGTTGATCCATAGTTTATATTGGCCCATGGTTTTGACCCATAGTATTGGCGCCTATCTTTAGTATATAAGTGTGTGTTGAGGCCAAGGAAGGAACCGTGAAGTTATTTTGTATTGAGCTTTCTCAAAGGAGGTTGCCCCCTCAAAGTAGCCTACGATTAATATAAAAGTGATTTTGAGTTCTACTGCTATATCGTGTATTTTGATTAATTATTTGCTCTAGGGTCCTCACATCTGGTATCAGAGCACTTTCTTGGGCTCGTTGGGTGAAATTTCTGCCCAAATTTTTTTTCCCACTTCTATTGTAGGTTTAGATCTAGGAATAATCCTTATCCACTTAACTGTGGGAAGTACTTGGGAATAAGCCCTAAAACTCATTGTGAGGAGTACCACAGGAACCCTGAATATTTTTCCCATTGAGAGGACCTACCAGGGAAAAGGGCAACGACCCCTACCTGATTGACTAGTTCCCACCCGTGAGGTAAACCAAGAGTTGTCGTTTGTGGCCAAGCGGTTATCACTTTTACCTGAGCCATGGATTGAGGGGTACTTCCCCAATATGCAAGCCGTCAGATAGCATTGGTGGCCGAGTGAATCCCTTGAACCGATAGGAAGCCGCACATACCTGGGGTCCATATCTATTTTCAGTTGCACAATCGCATATTTCCTCTATCCAGAACTATTGTCAGTCAGTTCCGCGCCGTTGCAGATCCATTTGTTGCCGATCACTTCCGCACCATTGCAGATTCCACTGTTTCCGATCACTTTCGTGCCGTTGCAGATCCCGTCCTGAAAAAAAAAATTCTATTTTTCGGCCATATCTCCTTGGTTTCAACTCTTTTTTCCCTGAAACTTCACTAACACCTCTGCAATTGCATTCTGCATATTTCATTCCTGAAGACCCTATCCCAGATTCCACTTTGCAAGACCCGAAATCCCACATTTGTCTATTTTTAGGGTTTTCCATAACTCCTTTGATTTTCACCCAAACGCCTTCAAATTTTGCCACTATATTCATTTCCTCATTCTGCTTCTTTTTCCCTCTCTACCAAATTTCCTCATTCTTTCATCCCGCTCCTAAAATCCCCATTTTTTGCTTCCTTGTCCTTTCGACAGTGTCCAAAACTTACTCAAACCCAAATTACCCTTCCGATTTTTTCCCAAATCCATATTTTCTTCTACTGAAACAGTTTTTGTTTTTGTTTTTCTAGCCACTTCCACACCCCCCCCCTCCCCAAAAAAAAAAAAAAAATCCTGGTTATGGTTGTCACCTACACAGGAGCAAAAACCATGG
Source organism: Pseudotsuga menziesii (assembly GCA_001517045.1). Lineage (NCBI taxonomy): Eukaryota > Viridiplantae > Streptophyta > Pinopsida > Pinales > Pinaceae > Pseudotsuga > Pseudotsuga menziesii. The sequence goes on from LPNX010044663.1 coordinate 400,079, forward strand.
AGGAAGCACTTGCAGCCATCCAAGCCAAACTCCAGGAACTGGATGGAAAATTTATCGGTCTCCATCTTGAGCATTCATCTATGGACACCAGATGACAGTCCGAGTCTTCATCAAACAATGGGTTCTCTTCTTCCAGCAATTTTCGCGGTCCGAACCTAGATTTTCCTCACTTCACTAGTACTGATCCGACTGGATGGATCTATTGTGCAGAACAGTATTTCAGTCTTCATAATACTTTTGATGTCAACAAAGTTCCACTTACCTCCTTTCATTTGGAACAGGAAGCTATTCAATGGTATTGTTGGTACCTCAAGGCTCATGAAGAGCCAAAATGGCCTGATTTTTGCCAGCTCCTTTTGCAACGATTTGGTCCTAGTGCTTTTGATGACTTCACAGGAGCTCTCACTAAAATTCACCAAATTGGCACTATGAGAGAGTATCAAACTGAATTTGAGAAACTAGCTAATCACACTGAAGGATTACCTGATGACTTCTACCGGAGTTGTTTTATCAGTGGTCTAAAGGATGCAATTCGCTCTGAGGTCAAAATGTTCAGTCCCAACACAATGATGGAAGCCCTGGGGTTGGCTAAGTTGGAAGAAGACAAGATGGCAGCCCAACAGTGCTCCAAATCCTCTTTTGTTCCCCTCTGAAATATGGGTTCTCAATGACCTCCCATTCCGCCAGCTCCTCGCTCACCTCCAATCAAGCATTTTTCTGAAACAGAGATGCAGGCACGCAGAGAAAAATGGCTTTGTTATAATTGTGATGAGAAATTCCATTGGGGACATCGATGTGTTCAACAAAAGCTCTATCTCTTGGATGTGGATTCTCCACCTGCCTCTGAAATTGGTGAAGAAGCTCTCGATACAATGGATGCTCCGGTTGACATTCAGGAGCCACCTACTGACCCTCCATCTCAGGACGACCAGCCTGAGATATCCCTCCATCCTTTAGCTAGAGTCACTACCCCCCAAACAATGCGGGTACGCGGTTACTTCAAGAAGCTTCCTCTTACAATACTCATTGATTCTGGCAGCACTCATAATTTCATTGACCCTCGGATCACCAAGCAAGCTGATTGTTTTATCCATCCTTGCTCCAACTTTGAAGTCATGGTTGCCAATGGGGGCACCTTACCTTGCAAAGGGAAGTGTTGTAATGTGCGTATCTCTATGGGAGATTATAACCTCCGCTTTGACATGTTTGCCTTGACCTTAGGCGGATCTGATGTGGTTTTGGGCGCTCAATGGCTGCGCACACTTGGCCCCATATTATGGGATTTTTCTGAACTTTGGATGCAGTTCTCCCCTAATGGACACAAACACACATTGAAAGGATTACAACCAGGGTCTCTCAGCATCATCAGTTCAAATCGCATGGAAAAAATCCTTAAGAAGAGTTCCCATGGTGTCATCGCTCAGCTCCATTCCATTCAAATGCAACCATCAGTGGCCCCCACTACTCCTTTGGATCTCCAACAAATTCTAGATCGATATACAGGTGTTTTTGCTGAACCAGTGGGACTTCCACCTTCATGACCAGAGGACCATCATATTCAGCTCCTTCCTGGAAGCATTCCTCCCAACATCAGGCCCTATTGCCACCCATTTCACCAAAAAACAGAGATTGAACTCCTCGTTAGGGACTTACTGAAGCAAGGTATTATTCGCCCAAGCACAAGTTCCTTTTCTTCACCAGTTCTTCTTGTCCACAAAAAAGATGGGTCATGGCGCCTCTACATTGACTTCCGAGCACTTAATCACCTCACCATCAAAAATAAGTTTCCAATTCCTGTTGTTGATGAGCTTCTTGATGAGCTTCATGGTGCTCAATTTTTCTCCAAGTTGGATCTTCGCTCTGGGTATCATCAAATTCGACTTCATGAGGATGATATCCCTAAAACATCTTTTCGCACACATGATGGCCACTATGAGTTTTTGGTCATGCCCTTTGGTATCACTAATGCTCCTTCCACATTCCAGGCCTTGATGAATAAAATATTCCGACCCTATTTGCGGAAATTCATTCTGTTATTTTTTGATGATATCCTCATCTACAGTGAAACATGGGCTGAACATCTCCAACATCTAGCTCTTGTAATGCAACTTTTCTCTGATCATCATCTCCATGCCAAAAATTCTAAATGTGTTTTTGGCCAAAAGGAAGTTGAGTATCTCGGGCACATTATCTCAGCACAAGGGGTTCGTGTGGATCCTGCCAAAATCGCCGCCATGAACAATTGGCCGCCTCCTAAGACACTCAAGAGCCTTCATGGTTTTTTGGGGTTGAATGGCTACTACCGCAAGTTTGTCAAGGATTATGGGAAGATTTCAGCTCCATTAACTGCTCTGTTGAAAAAGGAAGCTTTTACATGGACACATGTTACTGAGTGTGCATTTGACAAGCTGAAACAAGCTATGTGTACTACACCTGTTCTAGCTATGCCCGATTTTTCCAAGCCCTTCACTATTGAGAGTGATGTTTGCGGCAATGGACTTGGTGCTATTCTCCTTCAAGATGAACCCCCCATTGCGTTCACCAGCAAATCTCTTTCTGGTAAGAATTTAGTTGCCTCTACATATGAGAAGGAAATGATGGCTATTTTGCATGCAGTACAAAAGTGGCGACCCCACCTCTTAGGGAATCATTTCTGCATCAAGACTGATCACCAGAGTCTGAAATATTTCCTAGAATAGTGTGTATCCTCCCTAGCACAACAGAAATGGGTTAGCAAACTCATGGGTTATGACTATGAGATCACTTATAAGAAGGGTAAGGACAATATTGTGGCGGATGCCCTTTCTCGCACATTTGATGACCAAGGTTCTCTTTCCGCTATTTCTATGCCTATTCCAAATTGGTTGCAATCGGTTCAATAGGGTTATGTCAATGAATGTTCATTATCTCAAATCATCCAATGCTTGGACAACAACCCTTCTGTTGTCCCACATTACTCTTGGGATGGTGCTTCACTGAGATACAAGGGTTGTCTGGTGCTTCTCCGTCAGTGGGGCACTCTGGTTTTCTCAAAACCTATGAACGGGCACGACACAACTTCTTTTGGCAGGGCATGAAAAGGACAATTCAACAGATGGTGGTTGAATGTGATACCTGCCAATGCAATAAGGGTGAAACAACACCCCTTTCGGGATTGCTCGAACCCTTTCCCATACCTACCCAGATATGGACAGATATTTCTATGGATTTCATTGAAGGGCTCCCTAAATCTGGAGGGAAGACTGTGATTTTGGTTGTGGTTGATTGCCTCTCCAAATATAGTCATTTTTGTGCTCTCAGCCATCCCTATATAGCCTCCTCTGTTGCTCAAATTTTCCTGGACCAGATCTTTCGTCTTCATGGAATGCCTTCTTCCATTGTCTCGGATCATGATGTGACCTTCACCAGTCATTTTTGGACATAACTCTTTCACCACACTGGCACCAAACTGAAGATGAGTTCCGATTATCACCCACAAATGGATGGTCAGACTGAAATTATCAATAAATTCTTGGAAACTTATCTTCGTTGCTTCTCCTCTGAGCAACAACATCAGTGGGCAAAGTGGCTCCCTCTCGCTGAATGGTGGTACAATACCTCTTACCATACTACCTCTAAAATGACTCCATATGAAGCAGTTTATGGTCAGGCACTGCCAGTTCTTCTTCCTTACACCCCCAGCAGTTCTCTAGTTTAGGAAGTTGATGCGGTCCTTCGAAACCGCGAGAAGGTTCTTCACATTTTGAGCGAAAATATTCACATGGCAAGAAATTGCATGAAGCAACAAGCTGATCAGCACCGTTCTGAGTGCACTTTTGAAGCCGATGATATGGTTTTTCTTCGTCTCCAGCCTTACAAGCAATCCTCACTAAAACTCAAAGGGTGTCATAAGCTTGCTCCAAAGTTCTATGGGCCATATAGGATTCTTCAGAAGATTGGGTTTGTTGCTTATAAATTGGAACTTCCGCCTTCTTCCCGCATTCATCTAGTATTTCATGTCTCTTGTCTGAAGAAAGTTCTTGGCACCAACATCAAAGGCCAAACTATTTTACCAGAACTGGATAATGAAGGATCCATATTTTTGGAGCCAGAGGCTGTCCTCAATAAGCACACTCGTCAGCTTCGCTCTCGCTCTATCACAGAGGTCTTAATTCAATGGCATGGAATGCATCTTGAGAATGCTACGTGGGAACCACTCCTTCAGATTCAGCGACAATTTCCACATCTAAAGCTTTGAGGACAAAGATTTTTCTAAGGGGGAGGGGATGTTAGGAACCCATGTCAATCCTTCTCTTTACCATGTTAGTATATTGTTGTTGGATGCATATGCTTTGTAAGTCGTCCCATAGTAATTGTTGATCCATAGTTTGTGTTATTGTTGTTGGGCGCATATGCTTTGTAAGCCGCCTGTAGTATTTGTTGATCCATAGTTTATATTGGCCCATGGTTTTGACCCATAGTATTGGTGCCTATTTTTAGTATATAAGTGTGTGTTGAGGCCAAGGAAGGCACCGTGAATTTATTTTGTATTGAGCTTGCTCAAAGGAGGTTGCCCCCTCGAAGTGGCCCGCGAATAATATAAAAGTGATTCTGAGTTTTGTTGCTATATCGTGTATTTTGATTAATTATTTGCTGCAGGGTCCTCACACCTTTAGAGAGACCACTCCCTTCTCTGAGTTGATAGTACCTCAGGAATGACTCCTTCTTCATGCTCTTTAGAGAGACCACTCCCTTCTCTGAGTTAACAGTCCCTCAGGAATGTCTCCTTCTCTATAGAATGTAGGATGAGATCAATCCATTGTTCATTTAGTGTACAATACTAGACTACATTTTTTTATCTTGACAACAAAAGCAATATAAGCATATTCATTAGCGTTATTTCTTTAAAATTGTAACCATATTTCACACCATTCACTATCAAGTATTGAGACACCAGGAGTGCATCCACTCCATAGGGTGTAATCAATATTGAAAAACCCTTCCATGATCTGACATTGGGAAAGTGTGCACCCTTTTTCAGTGTGTGCCATGTAGGCCCTATGCATACTCAAGCAATCTGCTATAACAGAAACAAAATCAGACCATGCTCTGCATATTGAATTTAACAATTTGACATGCATATTCTTAGCTAGGGTCACAGAACACTTATCCATTTTTCGAAGCAGTTTTCCTTCGTTAAGGAAGAATGGGGGCTCCCTTCTTTGAGTTTACAGTCCCTCGGTTTTCCATCCCAACTCCTTTTTTCATTTCGTATCCACACATGTCTTATCGACATAATCTATACCATCTCACTCATGTTGCTTACCAGACGTGTAGTGCAGATGAGACATTTTCCAAATGTCCAATGGAGTTTCACCGAAAACCCATTTCCAAAATAAGGGGAAAACATTCCCACGAAGTTTGGATCTTACAGGCCATCACACATGGTCTTCCTGCAGTGTGTACCCCTAGCACATTCATCAAATAGCCAAACAGTCAGTCATTATCTAATAATACAATCCAAATTTGATTGTTCCATAACCAGGCAATGACATTAGCAATTAAATTCAATGAGAATTTGCAACTCTGTTTACTACAGAAATTGATTTGCTTAGCAATGAGGTGATCCTCATTTGTGGGTCTCTTGTAAGCAACACCACTATGCCCATTATAATTCTATTCTTCATAACATGAAAACCCACTTTCATTGCGCCCTCCTAACACAATTCTATGCAAGCCAATAGTGATTAGTAGTTGTCAGCAATTTCTCAAACCTGAAATTCACAAATTCAAATTTGACAACTCATTATGCATATAAACTAGTTTCATGGCCATGAGACTCTTCTCATGAGGTTTGGCTCTTTCACATGGTATATTTCCAACATTTTTCATGGTCTTACTCTCATTTCCATGCTCCAAACAATCTACCTAAAACATGAACTTCAATAATCCAAACACTTGGTAAGTCTTGATGCATATAACCTTTTCATTGCTGCAACAATCACTAAAGCATTTTCAAAATTTACCAAATTCGAATACTTCCAGTTGTTAATCACATCAATATTACCAAAACTTATTTACTTCACGCAATCATCATCATACTTTAAATTACAGGGTACAACCACATCATTTAGGAAATTAAATGAAATGTTTAGATGATCCTTACTGCACAAGCGTATCATTTGTGCCACCTTGCTCTTCCATATAGCATTTCTGGTAGCCAATTGATCCTGACTACCCTCTTCATGCACTTACTATCCTGCATTCATAACAGCTCTTGAAATGGTTCCAGAATTGTCATCAATTCATCATTTCAGCCATTAGTCATTCATAATATCACATGCGCTATCTTAATGCATTCATGCAATGCATCACAACATTTGCACCCATACTTAGGTAATCATTTACTCACACCCTTCATATGCATCCATTCAATGCATAAATACAAGATTTATGAAATCTTTTAATGCTACATTGCATTGATTCAAGAATACTATGCATTCAAACATACCATGCATGGCCTGACCATGACTATTTCATATAGGATGCATTACTATAATCAAGATCATTAGTGCTTACTTTCTTCGGGCTACTAAGCTCATAGCAAAATAATACAGGCATAAAATATTTCTATATGAATGCAATATAAAATTCAAATACCCACATGGTATGAGACCTCTTTCTTTTACCACTCCATGTAATTTTCATAATTAAACTCTTACCTTCATGGGTCCTACTTACACCCTTGACATTACCCATTTGGTTGGTCCTTTATAGGAGATTGCAGAATTTTCCTACCAACTTTTGATTCTGGACTTGTTTCCTTATCCCTTTCTCCATAGGGTTTCTATTCACATTCGTCAGCATCAACAACATAGTCAGCCATGTTCATGTTGTCGTTGGTTTTTCTAGTAATGCCAACATCAATGCAATAAGCATCATTAGTGGTTCATTATAAACGTATAATCCTCACTATTTTTACCAGCATGTAATATCCTATGCATGCAAGGCATATCCTCATACATTTCATGTATAACACTTATAAAATGTAGTTATAGTCAGCAAGGAAACTTCCCTTTTTACGTCCCTCATCCTTGCATGGAACTCCTCTTCCACACAACAACTGATTTGACTGCATGGTCTTGCTACCTCTAGGCATGCAATTTCCCAGATTTGTTCATTTGACAGTAGCACCTTTCTCTTTCAGGAAATCACTTAGCACTTTGCTACTCCTACCTATCCATATGCTTCATTCTGACCCCGGGTGTGAAAAAAAAATCATTTCAAAAATGATGGCAAAACACACCACTGAATGTTGGGTTTGAAATGTGAACTCTAGCCACCTAGGGTTTTCTTCCTTTTTTAGTCATGAAACTTCTAAGAACCCCAATGAGAAATTCGCTGCAAAGCCCACTGGAGCACTAGCTAGAACTGCTAAAAATTCCACTGGAAAACCCAATTTTCTTTCTCCCTATCGAGTCCCTTCCAACTAAGTTTTCGATGCTTCGGTGGTCAAAATGCCTAGCTCATCGGCGGTTTGTTCCTTTATTTTTCTCCAATGTTTGGGTGGGAAAAATTACTAGACTTTCGAATTGCATCGGTGATAAAACCGACTATTCATCGGGTCCTCTCCTTACTAATATTCCGGCATTTTGGCAGCTGAAACCTCTAATTTATTTCACTGTATCAATGAGTTTATCGTCTAATTTTTTGAGTTTCATCGATGATTCCTTGGTCTATTTCCATCCATAGTATCAGGTCTGTAATTGTCTATTGCTCCAAAATTCATTGGCTATAGCATAGACTAACCTGTTGCGTCAACAACCAGGTTCCCTACACATCAAACGGTTAGTCCCTTCAGCTTCCACAATGGTAGCCCACAATCGAACTATATCTTCCGCAGCTCACGACTTTGTCGACAGTCAGAGCGACTAGTCTTTTGTGGCATCGATTCTCAGAGAACATGTGGTGATTAGTTCTTTATATGGCCGCAATGGAAGCCCACGATCTCTCTATGCCTTCCACAGCCACGGGTCTATCGGCGGTCGGAACAATGTTCATCAGCGAAATAGTCTAGTAATCAACTGCAACGGTGGATGTTCAATTAACTAACTTTATCTGATGTAGCTCATCGGCAACTGAATCACCTAATCATCGACGATGTGATCAACTAACCATTGCCAATGGCCGATGATTCTATGACTTAGAAAAAATTTCAATTTTTTTCTCTTTAGTCTTCTTTTTTGCTGCTTCATCGGCTCAACTGTCTCTTATTCTCCATCGATTAAAGAAACTACTTGTCGCCACCATAGTTATCAGAACCATAATTCACTAACACTTCGACATCGGTGAGTGGAAGACTAATGCATTGGCGAAATAGTTCACTCAGCAGCCACAATGGTGGCTCATCATCTTCGATCTTTTTTCGATTGGTAGCCCAATCTACTAATGATTTTCGATCGGTGAACTAAATCATAACCTAATTGACATCGGCAGTCAAAACTTTTCCTGTCAGAAGACTAGTGCTCTAGGCTTCCGTAATGGCAGGCACACGAACCACTATCCTCTTTCGATGGCCAATGATTTTGGGCCTTAGAGAAAAATTTTGAACTTTCTTTACTGCATCGGCTGTCGGAACGTATTCCTCTATGGCGTCGATGGTTGCAAGCTCTATCCGTTGGAAGGATAGTCCTCTATCTATCCACAACGGTGGTGCAATATCATCTAATTCCTTTCAATTTTCATTAGCAGTCCGCACAACTAACATGCTCCAATGGCCGACAAATTCAACACTTAGAAAAATTTTGAAAATTCTGCGCCATTGACGGTTGGCGATAGGAAAGATAGTGGTCTAGCCATTCGCAATGGTGGCGTTCAACCAACTAAGTATTGGCATTCCATTTGTCTAATTGTTTTGATGTTCCAACGGCCAAAACACTAAGGAATTTTTCTGAATTTTCCTCCTCTATCTCCCACCGCATCGGCCATAAAATCAACTATCTGTCAGGTGGCCTTCTCACTAAGTGCTCCGCTGCATCAGAAGAACTTGTCAGCAATTTTTCTGATGAGCCGACATTCTGACACTTAGAAATTTTTGTAAAATTTTCTTGTCTTCACCCATTTTTCCTGGTTTCTACTGGGAAATAAGCAACTTGCCTCTATTAACTATTTACCATGGCCCTCTCAGGCCCAAGTGCTACAACATAAGATCTGTCACTGCATCTTCACGGCCCATTCAGGACCATGCTGCAACCTTTAGCTTTGATACCATACTGTAACTTCCCCAACCCTCTGACCAGCGAAGAGGATGCTACTATCACCAAACATACGGGAAAATTGCCCCATGAATATGAACAGGCATAGAGTGCTGAAATAAAAACTTAAAATATAAAACATGCTAAGACGCATAAACCTTCACATGCATAGTGGAAGCAAACATACATTCATTTAAGCATACCACATGTTCATCATATTCATTATTTAGTAAATATAAATGCAAAGACAAAATATTTAAGAATACTCATCTTAAAAAGGACTCATCCCGCAACCAGCTACGTCGCTGCAATGTTCCACCCAACCATAGGCCAGCATGCTCATCAATCTCTCAGCAACACTGCCACCCCCAAGCTGGGCATGATTCCTTAAGGAGTAAGGTCAAATCAGGCTTACATGTAGCCAAGGTACATAAATTAGCCAATCCCACACAGTAGGGTTTAATAGGCCGTCAAGGAGTTAGGGAAGGATAAATGCTAAGCTGGTGGCCTCAATGGAGAGCTAAAGATGTCTACACTAGAGCCAACCCTGACCTCTAATATATCCACACACCCAACACTAGGAATCATTTCTTTCTATGTTTCACATTCCCTCAAGCCCTGAATTCCCTTTCCAATATTCTTCAAGGGTTGTGGCGAAGAAAGCCAGCAGTCTCACTCTGTCTAAGTGGCTCCAAACACCAATTTCTCAAGCATACCCAGCCTCTAATCCTATTCTAAACAGTTCTAATACCAACCACTAAATACCACAGTAAAAAAATAGTTCACAGCTCTATGAAGAAGGTGAAGACAACAATCTGACAACCCCAAATGACAAGGTGAACACAGCTCAGGTCAAACACGATGATTCGAAGTTGTTCTTGGCCCTAGCATGGCCAAAACAACTTAGCAATAACCTAACAAGGTACTTGCATACACAGCAACCGAGAACCAGGGTAATTCAACAACAACCCCAATCATATAATGGAATGGCACCAACATTACACGGTCTACAAAAAGGGAAAGAATCCAGATTCCCAACATTGAGCCCACAACACATGATTCTTCATGCAATCGCTAGAGAAAACACAGACTAGAAAATGGAAAAAAGAACAGACTTCCAATTTAGGCATGAGGGAAAAAGACACAACCAAAAGTCACAGTTCAGCATTGAACCATAGAGAAAAACCACAGCAATATTTGGCAAATGCCACATTGTAAAGGAAAACATAGTCAATAATGCGTGGAGGAGACTACAACTAGCATTCAGTGAGGGAACCGCCATAGTCTTCAGCTCACGATCCACTATGAAGGATGGAACAATACCCAGTCCAATAATGTGTGGAGGAAAGAAATCGGTTCTCTGTGTGGATGGAAGGAACGCAACCACATACCGACAAAAGTGTGAGAGAGGGAAGGCGAACCCACAAACAATGGAATGTGGATTCTTTTAACTCAGTCTGTGTGAAGGTGAATGGACAGCCATGATTGGGATAGTGGATAGGCCAAACGATGCATCATGGAGAGAGCGCAGGCGTTGGCATAGTGGTTTCCTTCCATCCCATAGTTTCCCCCACTAACAACATAAACTAAGGTGGTCGACACATGGAAAACTGCCAATGGCGACTATGGGTTAGACAACCCCCCCTTAACCTTAGGAATCATTCCTTTTTCATTTAACATTGCACCATTGTAGCTGGTTGTAGGTTTATTTTAAATTGATGTGCATACTTACATGATGCCAAAACTATAGTATGTCGGATAACACGATGTACCATTAGCAACGATCCCTATTGCCAAAACATAACACAACTGAATCAATGGTGGGGATTTTTCCTTTAGCTCTACACCATGATTTATTACAATATATACATCATGTACCTTTTAATGCAAACAGGGTCAAAACCAGGGCATTACAGAGCACATGTTTAAATTTTTTAAAGTAACAAGGGTCCATTTTCTTCAATGATGAAGGAGAATCCTTCCATCTATGCTTAATGACCTGTTCTTGAATTTCAACAAGCTGCTGAGTTTTGATGGGAGATGTGAGCCAATGTTCTTGAAGAGTAAGAAGAAGGTGAGGAAATTGAGGTTCACTCTAAATCCAGAGATTAGTGTTAGCCTACTTATGAGAAATTTTCTGGAAGGAACTCTCCCACTGCACATGATTGCTGACAAAGGAAGCAAAAGCCCTCACCTGGAGATCTCCTAAGTAAGGAGCAGGGTTTGAATGGTGGTCCATAGGGAAATCCATTTCATGCAAGTAATGTTCACACAACAGATTTTGCTTAGTGAAGATGATTTCCATAAAGGTCTCCAGAAATTGGGTAGAGGATGACACTTCATAAGGTATCCCTTCCTTCAATGCCTTCAATTTAAACCAAGTGAATTGTTCATACAAAAATATAGGATAAGAGGTAGATGGAGCTCTGGAGCTCTTCAATTCCTGGGAGACAATATACAATTGATCTTTTTACTTCTACATGGACTTGAATTTCTTCAACTCCTTAAACTCTTTTTGTACTTCTTCCCAATGAAAACCTTGGAATGTTAACTCTTCTTCCCATGTTTCCCTCAATTATCTAATAATATTTCTATGCTCAACAAGGGGAACCATTCCTTCCTGAATTTTGTCCACCTAACTCTTCCATTTCTTTACTTCTAATTAGGAGCGAGAGTTCATTGATCACTCTTTGAATCCTTCCATCTCCTTCATCCTTCTCCCTATCAGAGTCTAAATAGAAAAAGTTATGGGAAAATTGAGTCCATACCTTATTACCCAATGTCTCAGCCTAATCATTCTTAATCGAAAGTGTAGCAGATTCCTCTTCTACCAGTCTTCCAAGCACCTCTGCTTGTATGGGTATTTCCACAATCAATTATGGGGATGTCGGTTCTTATGTAACAACATCCTCCTCCTAAAACCAATTTCTCTGAACTTCAGCATCCTTTTGTGAATATATTGGTTCTTGTGTGACAACATCTTCCTGAGTTTTAGTCTTAGCCTATTCTTGAGTCTTAGCTGTAGCTTCAACAGGGAGCTGTAAAGGTGTTGGTTCTTGCGTAACAGATTCCATTCCTTTCAGTTCTTGAGGATGCTGAGGTTTCTCTTGAGTCACTTCCATATCCCCTGAAATATGAGACTTGTTCCCAAATAATTCAGTGTCCCGTGATGTCTGGGAATGCATCTGTTCATTGTCCCCTAGCTACAAATTAGGGATTATGTCCACCTTAGGGTGAATTGATCCTAGTGGAATGGGGGCATCAACAATAATTATTGAAGATGTTGGTTCTTGTTTGACAACATCCTGGTTAGATTCAACATTTCCATGTTGTTTAGGTTCTCCCTCCACTAGTTCTGTGTCTTGATATTGTTCTGGGGCCATAGTAAAAATTTCTATGTTCAGATCGGGGATTGTCTCAACCTCTGGCTCACCTGCTTCCATTTGAGTAGCAACCTCAACAAAAATTTATAAGGATGTTAGTTCTTCTATAACAATACCCTGTGGATAAGACTATAATTTCTCAGGTTCCCTTAATTCTATGTCAGGGACCATTTCCACTTCTAGTTCATCTTCACACCTCAATTCCACCACAGATGTTTCTTTCTCTTCTTCAACTGCATGTGCGGTTTTTTTTGCCACAAATGCATGCGCTGTGACTTTGTTTCCTGATTGATTAAAAATTTCCCCACACTTAGGGAAAACCACTTTTCCCACTTTGTCACCTTCCTCAATAGGAGGTGATCCTTCCAACTGATCTGCAACTTCTACTAATGTGTACAGCCTTCTTTCCACCTATTTCTTGCATGCTTCCTTCCAACTTTCTAATTCCTTTCATATTGCTTGCATGTCTTCCTTCAACATACTATTTTCATATAAGTCACCTCAATTTTAGGTTCTTCTGCAACAGGTTCTTGTGGGGCAGGGTTTATCCTGGGTCTCAAGATGAGGAATTCAATGTTTTCCCATCTTTCCTCTATTGCTTCTGCTGCTATGACAGATCTATTTCTCCTTCTCATAACCAGTCGTGATGCCTGTACTTTGTCTCTTCATATTATTTTCTTCTTCAGGAGTACAAGGGTTTCTAATTCTACAATTGATGTAGAGGGGAAATCTCCCTCTTCAGTGAACTCCCTTGTCTCTGCCATCTCAATTTATTCCTTGATTAAGGTTCCTCCCCATTCAGGAGAAGATTCAATTTTGAATATCTTTGCATCTCCTTCCATCATAATATCTCCTATAGCCTCAACTTCCACTGTCATAGAATTCAATGCTACTCCAGTTCCAGCTTCTACTCCTGGAGCTTCCACATTCTCTATTCTTTCCATAGGGTTTGATGTTATTTCAACCTCTCCCTATTATTTAGCTTTATTAATTGGGTTTTGTTTGGAGACTTTCTCATCTCCCCACCAACTAAATTGGAGGGACTCCAGTCCTCCTCCTCTATTTCCACTCCCCCCAACTGTGCATGTGCCTCTTCTTCCTCTTCTATTGGGAGACTGCCCAAAAGTGCAGGTTCCTAAATTATGTGAGGCTGGCCATTGAACTATTCCCAGGTTTGGTTTCGTTGTGATATGGACCCTACAATGAGTAGTTCAATTAGTTCTTGATGGGTGAGAGAATAGTAAGGGTGTCAGGCTGATCTAACAAACCCCAACATATGATGAAGGTCTTTAAATAAATAAAATGGAATATTGAGTAAATCCATGTGGTATAAACGAGGCAGTATAGGAAACTCATAGAAATACACAGTTTGATACTGACCTTCACATGTGATGTACTTCTTCAAGAAGACTGACACTTCATTTCAAGGGTGAGGCAATGATTGTAGAGCTATCCCTCGCTTCTCTTGGTGGACCTATTCAGAGGATACCAAAAACAACCGCATTGCAGCTGCATTGTGGGTTATTATTCCAAAACCAGGTTCTTCTTTCATGAGGAAGACCAGTAACCTTAGCCAAAATATCCTCAGTAACATCTATGTGTAGACCTATGAATTTTGAATAGGTTTTTGTCAAATTTATAGCAAACTGCAGAGCCATTTCTTGATGAAAACCATTTAAGCACTGAAAGAACTTGGTCTAGCTAGCTGCTTCGAAAATGCAAAAAACTCTTCATTTATACGTAGAGACTGCATATTTTCAGGTTCATTCTGGGATGGGATACCCATATCATCTCTCTATCCTAATTCTGGTAGCAAGTCAACAAATTACAAACCCAGAAATGGAAGTTACAACACCAGAATATGCACGAACAACTGAGGTTGGAGTTAAAGAAATGAGGAAAGTTAAGAAAGTCGTAAGAAGGGAAGAATTGTTAAGATTTGGTCCCAAATTAGGAAAAACATGACGGTCAAATGGTAAATTTAAGTATTGGATAGATCATGTGGATTGATATTTAAATGAGTATGGGTCTAATGACACGTACAAAAGGGAAAAGCATGATTAATTTTGTCAAATCCAATTAACGCCTAATCATGTAAATGATCAGACCCCGTACCTTAGCAATTATGAGATGAACTCTGACTTTCCATAATAGTGCAGCGTGTCATCACAGCCATCAAATTAAACATTATTGCATGCATGCTACTATGATCTTACCCCTGGCGAATCAAGAACTGTCTTTTCAACCTTAGCGGAAACATAATTGAAACTGTGGGGTGATTTGGGACCTGACAAAGTCACGGACGATGGCATTTGAGGCCAAATATGGAGGAGTCACAGTTTTTTTTTTATACACGTGGAGGAGTCACAGCTCTGAAGATAAGGAAATTAGTAAAAACTTATCACCAATGCAACTGTGAGAATAGAAAGATAAGAAAAATTTAGCGGAGTCGTAGCTGCGTAGATAGGAGAAATCAACGAAAATTGGTGGAGTTGCAGCTGCGGAAAATAGGGAAATTTGTGGAATTTTATGGAGTCGTAGCTATGGAAAATGGGGAAATATATGGAATTTGGCAGATTCGTAGCTGCAAAAACTAGAAAAATGGCCAATTTTAATGGTGTTGTAGTTGTGAGAACCGAAAAAAATGGTCAAAAATTTTATGGAGTCGCAGCTGTGAGAAATAGGAAAATGACATATTTTAATGGAGTTGCAGCTACGAGAAACGGGAAAATGTATGAATTTGAACGGATTCGCAGCTATGAAAACAGGAAAATGGCTGAATTTGAACGGAGTCACAGCTGTGAAATCTATTGATTATTCATTTTTTCAAGGAGCTCTTCCAAAACTGGAATATGGATTAAGGTGCTCGTAGTCGTTAGGCCCAATCATGACCATTGCTCATTAAGTAAGTTCCTACACAGATTCTTCAAAGAAAACCAATCAAGCGTAAAGGAAAACAAGATAAAAATAAAACAAAACATCCATTTATTTATATACAAATTCCTATGTGGAAATTACAGTGTCCTTTTAAAGATTGAAACAGACATAAAAATTCTTGTCCTTGCTTTAGCTGGTATCCTGTATCAGCTGCAACCTGCGAGATAAATGCCTCCCTTTAAATTGGCTTGTGATACAGTCACATCCTATGACTATTAGCAAATAATGGCATACGATCTTCATCAATAGTGACCAGGCGGACTATGCCATTGTCAAATAATCTCTCTATCTGGTATGGACCTAACCATCTTATTTGAAGCTTATCTTTGAAGTCCCTCTTGAACCTAGAATCATGTAATAATGCCCAGTATCCTTCACATACGACTTTCTTCTTTATGAACCAATCATGGTACTTAGATCACTGTTGTTGAATAAATTATGTCTATTGTACAGTAGCTATTCATTTTTCATCGAGTTCATTTAACTAGTTCAATCTGTTCCTCTGAGCTTATGTTAGATCTAAATTTTCCTCCATAGTTGTCTTTAAGGTTTTGATTTCAAATTCAATAGGAAAGACATCATTCTTACTACACATCAGGTCATAGGGGGATAAGCCTGTAGTATTGTGGCTAGTAGTGCGATATTTCCAAAGTGCCTCTGGAAGTGTGTCAGCACAGTCCCTGCGATGGATTCTACCTATTTTTGTGAGAATAGATTCAATCACTTTGTTGGTACTTTCAACCTGTACATTGTCCTTGGATGATAAGTTGAAGTTATTATATCTTGAATATGATACTTTTGCAACAAAGCTTCCAATTTATGTGACACAAACTGTGGTCCTCCATATGTGATTATTTCCTTGGGTAATAAAAAACAAGTGAATATTTCTCCATATCGGAAATCTATTACAGCCAGGTCATTGACGTTCACCAAAGCTACAGCCTCCAACCTGTTATCTCCCAAAATAAATTTATTTTCATTAAGTTCACAAAGACAATTTATTTTTTGATAGGATGAAGATTTCAAGTCACAATATGAAAGATATTGGGGTGAATAACAAAGTTGGGATATTTGATGTTATGTTATTTAATAAATTTGAAAGTTTTAGCTTTTGGTGGCTTAGGCGAGATTTTCAACAACTCATTAGCCACTGAAAAGCCTATCTTTCGGCAGCTAATAGTTTAACGCAGGACCATGTTATGCACTAAAATCCTGGTCATCACATTCTTATTAAAATTTTGGGAAAAGGACTTTTAGTGGCTTAGGCAAGCTTTCTAATAGCTCATTAGCCACCGAAAATACTTGGTTTTGACATCTTAGCGAGTGTTTTCAGGAGGACATTAACCACCGAAAGAAAATGAAATACGTTTTGGAAAGGGAAACTTTTGGTGGCTTGGGTGAACTTTCAAATAGTTCATTAGCCACCAAAAATACTGCCTTTCGGCAGTGAAAGGATGAGATCTAGAAATATGATAAGCCAATAAAAGATAGTTACACATGTTCTTTTAAAAATAAAGTTTCAGTGGCTTGGGTGAATGTGTCGGTGGTTCATTAGCCACCAAAATCTCATCTTTCGGTAGCTAGAAAACAAAACCTTAGATACTCTTAACCACCAAAAAGGTTGAAAAGAGAAAATGGTTACCTATCTGTCAAATCAAACTTGTCAGCACAAGACAGGTCATGATTTGGCACAATAAACCACCGAAAGGACGAGGAAAACTGCAGTAAGGCGTAAGTTGATGATTAAATAGGTCATTATTGATCTAACCTCACTGATGGGAATCAAAACCCTAATATACCCTCCATCTATCCCACGACTGCAGTAAACCTCCACTAAATACTAGGTTTAAATTAAAAATGATTACTAGGTTGTCTGTCTCGTAGATATCACCAGAAGCTATCATCATCTCACTCGAGAAATTACCAAGTAATTAACCCCTTAGAATCATCACCATACCTCCAGTACACTCCACCTTTGATTCCATGCATCCTTAGTTCTAGAGGCCATCTTTGAAAACCATCCCGCTAACCTCTTCCATAGAATTTGAATTTTGATTTTTGCAGGTACTCAGAAGCACAATTCAAAGATGAAGAAAGGAGGAACTGCTCTTAGGCAAGAAGTAGGAGACATCAGCTACCTAGAATCACATCCAGAAGTCTACCAGTTCTTCGAACATGCATGATGTTACAAATTTTGTGAGAAAATTCAAGGTTCACACTAGTAGGTTGCTGAAGCATTTGCCCTCTCTTTTGATGGATCCAAGGAATTGATAGGCATGGAGGAGTTCCTAGTGGATGAAACCCTAATTACAGAGGTGAAAAAACTCCCAATAATTGGGGAGAAGTGGTATAATACCACCATAAAAAAATGTGGAGTTCAAATCCTATCTAAAATGTGAACACAAATATGTGGTATGGAAGAAAAGTGTTCCATCCACCTGGCTAGAAAAGAGATGTCAGCAATTACTGAAAGCAATTTTGGTGTATATAACCTATGAAGGTAGATACAACATGGTAATGATATATCACTTCAAACTGATGAACCATTTTACAGGAATAAGTCCTTTAAATTTACCTTTCTACCTCCTCAAGAGCTTAACAAAAATGGCATACCAAGTAAAGGCCCAGCCCACCAAAATTGCAGGAAGGTTGTCACCATGGCCCCATACAACTCATTTTCCAAGAATTGCTACCGAGGAGAAACATAGCATGGAAACATTTTTTGTTCTGGAATGAGTTTGAAACTAACCTACAACCAGAAGAAAAAGGAAAGTCTCCTTCGAATAAATCCACCACCCCTAAGAGTGGAAAGAGAAAAAGAAGGGCTATCTCACCAGCAACAGTAGATCATCCTTCTTCCCCTTCTAAAACCAACCAGGCTAAAAGAAACCTAGACTTCAGTGAAAAGGGCAAGGAAATCCCAACACAAAGTGAAAACATTTTGAACTTGCCCTACTCAGACTCAAAAGATGAAAGGGAGGAAGGGGTTGACCTAACAGAGTAGTTTATAGAAGAACAAGAAGAGTTTCCTTCACAAACACCTAAGAAAGGGTAGGATGAACAAGTAGTAGAGACCTCCTCCAACAAACCTAGGTCTCAGAGAGTAAGCAAACTACTAGAGTAAATACATGAATTAGAAGTTTTGGACAAGGAGATAAAGAGGAATAATGCCATGTGACCAAGAGGAATAAGGGGTTGCACAATTCTATCCTAGATATGAGAGGGATGTATGTCATGCTGAAAAGGAGAAATCTAAGATACATGAAGGACAACACCAGGCTGTGCAAGATGATCAGGCTTCTGAGGCTACAGGTGAAGAATTCTAGATCAAACCCTAGCTCCCATTTTTCACTAGAAACCCTAGCTGAAGCAACAATAAGCCTTAAAAATCCATAGGAAATCCAAGATGTTGCTGATTTTTCAAACATTGGGCAAGTCGAGGAAAGGTTAGAAGATCAATAGCATGTTGATGTAATTGTAACTTTGGAATTTATTCACTTGTATTTCTTATGTATTATACCTCGATGTTTATTTCAAGATGTGTCTGTAATGTAATTGAGTCATGTCATGCCCCGATGTTTCGATAAGGAGTTTATATAATGTAAACAAGTCATGTCAAGTAAAGGTGAGTAACCCTTCTATTGTTCAAGGGTTAAATCCCCGCAGTTCCAAGGCACTAGGGTTGTTAGAATCATTTAGTGAAGTCGTCCCTAGTAGGGTTTAGTCAAGTCAGGAATTAGTATAAATAGAGAGCTAGCCTCTCTATTTATCACACACTCACTCACACTCAGTTGTAGTGCATAGCTTAGGAAGAAGAAGACATTGGGGCTAGGAAGAAAGAAGGTTACTACTGTTGGGAGATCATCTTACTGTTTTGGGTTTTACTTTTGGTGTTGATTCTATCTTTGAGGAAGTTGTGGGGTTTTCTCCATTTATAGTTTCCTCGAGGAAAAACATTGTGTTCGTTGTCTCTTGTGTTTGATTACTGTGCTTGTTATTCTCTCAGTTAAAGATCCTATTATAATTCTAGCTTAATGTAAAAAATCTAACATGGTATTAGAGCTAACCTAAGAAGAAGACACTATGCAGATGTGGGAACTAGGGATTCCTACTTTGTGGATCCCTCTCCACATATTTTCAGCAAAATAAGGTTGGAATAACTCTCCTCCCTAGGGCACATCTTTCTGTCGAAGAAGAATCCAATTCTAAGGTTTTTCAGTTTTGGTCCCGAAACTGCTACCAGAAATTAGGGCTTTTCACAGAAGTGGAAGTTTTCAGTGAGCCCATGCCTGGATTGATCTCCTCCCCAAAATCAAAGTTTAGAGATCAATATCAAAGCATTTTGTTGGAAAGCACCTCGGAAAAGCAAAGCCCTAATCTGCTCCTGAACTAGCACTACAGAATTTTAGCTCCGAATCCAGATCCGGCATCTTGACCTAGTAAGATCTAAATCTTTTGTATTTCCATTTGAGTTTCTCAATTAAGATGTCTCATCATACCAAAATTGATGAAAATCTTGAAGGAGATGATAACTTTTGAGCTTGGAAGTATGGGATCTCCCATTAGAGGAAATTTCAACTCAAAATGGGCCTTTTAATTTTTATTCAAATTCCATGTCATCATGTGTTAGCCAATGAAATTGTTTTAAATTTGAAATACCGTATAGGTCTTAAACACTTTTTTAATATAAATTTGGGGATAGGTATCATAAAAAAACTACTTTTTTTGTTTGTATTTTTGACATATATCCCTGTGTTTTTACTCAAATTTCGATCGGGAGAGCTCGTTGGATGTGGAATTAAATTCCACATCCAACGAGTACCCACTCGACATACTTTTGACGGACCCCGCTACCCCAAAAACAAGAAATACCTGAAAAAATGGAATGATGGTGTCATCATTCCATTTTTTCAGGTATTTCTTGTTTTTGGGCTAGCACGGTCCGTCAAAAGTATGCCAAGTGGGTACTCATTAGATGCAGAATTTAATTCTGCATCCAACCAGCTCTCCCGATCAAAATTTGAGTAAAAACATAGGGAGATATATCAAAAATACAAACAAAAAAGTAGTTTTTTTCTTTTCTTCCTCCAAAATTAATAAATATTATTTTATTATTTAACTATTATTTTATTAATTAATTTTAGGAGGCCCATTTTGAGTTGAAATTTCCTCTAATGGTAGTCATGGAAGAAAATGAGTTGGACTCCTATATCAGTGAGGAGGTTCCAATTCCAGAAGGAGATGAGGCTAAGGTGTTAAATAATAATAAGTTGGTCATGGCAAAGAGGATCATTGGTGATTCAATCAAGGATCACCTCATACCATAGGTGTCCTCCCTCAAGACACCTAAATCTATGTTTGATTCCCTAATGAAGCTATTTGAAGGGAAGAACATCAACCGAAAGACGACTCTAAGGAACCAGTTGAAGAATGAAAAGATCCAAAATGAGGAGACCATCCAGTCATACTTCACAAGGGTCTCCCACATCAAAGAATAGATGGAAGCATTAGATGAAGAAGTGGAGAATGTATAAATTATGATGACAACCTTGAATGGTCTCCCTAGGTCATGGGATTCTTTCATCCAAGGAATCTGTGCTAGGAAGAAGTTAGTCAAGTTTAGTAGACTGTGGGAAGAATGTTCACAAGAAGAAGCTTGAATAGCATCTTGGGAAGAAAAGATGGGAAGTGAAGATCAAGCTCTCACAGTACACTCCAAGAAAGGAAGAAGGGAAAATCATCATCACCAAGGTAAGCATTCTCATCAGAAAAATAATCTTGTAAGAAGGGAGCCATCCAAAGTCATATGTTATACATGCGATGAAATATGACACTTTGCTAGAAATTGTCCCTTGAATAAAAATGGATCCAAGAAGAAGAAGAACTCCAAAAGAAGACATCATGCTCACACTGTTGAGGATGATGATCCTCCCAGGAAGAAAGTAAAACAAGAAAGTGAAGACTATTCAAGTGAAGAAGAATATGTTCTGATGTCTTCTCTCATGGGAACTATCACTCATGGAAGCAAAGATTGGCTTATTGACAGTGGGGCTTCCAATTACATGACAGGTTTCAAGAAATATTTTGAGAAAATATCCGAACATAATCACCCCATAAGGTGAAACTTGGGGATGACTACCAAAATCCCATAAAAGGTAGTGGTGAATCCTCCTACAAGCTAGACTCTGGAAATTCCATGAAAATGAAGGATGTTTTGTTTGCAGCAGGACTAAAGAAGAATATTCTATCCATATTGGCACTGGATGCAAAAGGCATGAGGGTTAAATTTGTAGATGGCCAAGTCCTCACGTGGTCAAGAGGAAAGAATATTGATGATGTAATAGTAATTGGAGAATAAGAAGGAGGATTATACAAATTGAAGGGCGATCCAGAACAAGCTTTGGTCCACGACATAGTAGATCCAAATGAAATTTGGTACAGAAGGCTTGCACATGTGCACTACAGATCCCTACCACTTGAAAGCAAAGCTGTTGAAGGTCTTCCAGAAATTCAAGCAAAACATGAAGGGGTTTGCAAAGGATGTGTGAAAGGAAATAATACAAAGAAGACATTTCCAAGTAGAAAGAGCAAGGAAAAAGGAATCTTGGAAATATTCCACTCCGATGTATGCGGACCAATGTCATCAAGTTCACTAAGAGGGTATGTATACTATGTTTCTTTTGTTGATGATTATTCTAGGAATACATGGATTTAATTAATGAACAACACAGATGAAGTTTTCAGCAAGTTCAAGGAATTCAAATCCTTGATTGAGAACCACACAGAAAAGAAGATCAAGACCTTTCGATTAGATAATGGCGGAGAATTCACATCAAATGAATTCAAAGACTTATGCAAAGAATTAGGGATTAAGAGGGATTTATCCACTCCTTATAATCCACAACAGAATGGTGGTAGAAAGGAAGAATAGAGCTATCATGGAAGCTGCAAGAGAAATGCTTCATGATCAAGATCTTCCTATGCATCTATGGGTAGAAGCTGCCAAAACAACGGTGTATGTACAGAACCGTAATCCACACAGAGTACTCAAGAACAAGACACCTGAAGAAGACTTTCCAGCAAGAAACCAGAAGTCAACAATCTCAGAATATTCGGTTGTCCAGTGTACACACACATTTCGAAAGAAAAGAGGACAAAGTTAGATGATTCAGGAAAGAAGGGTATATTTGTGGGATACTCTGAAAGCTCGAAGGCTTACGGAATATATTTCCTAGGATTCAAGAAGATCGACATCGGCAGGGATGTAACATTTGATGAAGACTCAACTTACAACAAATCCAGAAAGAGACTTGTTGAAGAAGCAGAAGCACCCAAAATTCATAATACAACCATGAACAAAGAAACTCAAGAAGAAGATCAAGAATTTGAAGAACCTCAATAACCTGTAGATCCACCTCAAGAGAAGAATCCTCACAATAGGAAACATGCTTGGGTACGAGAAGCTATCCAAGGTGCGGAAAGATATGGGGCTTCAGAAGAGAATCATAGAGAATGAAAGAGAACCAGATCCTACTTCAGGTATGTAGCTTTACTATGTGACTTTATCAATAAAGAACCTTCCAATTATGAAGAAGTGGTATAACGGAAAGAATGGAAGGATGCTATGATCGAAGAGTATCAATAAATCATGAAGAACAATGTTTGGTATGTTGTCCCAAGACCAGAAGGGAAGTCGGTTGTAACTTCCAAATCAATCTACAAGATCAAGCATGCTGCAGATGGAATCATAGAGAAATATAAAGAAATATTGGTGGCTCATGGCTTCTCACAGAAAGAAGGAATAGATTATAAAGAAACCTTTGCACCTATAGCTAGATACACTTCCAACAGATCAGTACTTGCTTTGGCTGCAGTAATGAAATGGAAGATACACCAAATGGATGTCAAGACTAATTTCTTGAATGTTATAGTGGAAGAGGAAGTGTATGTAGAGTAGCCACTCAGTTTTGAGACACATGACAGGGAGTCTCATGTGTGTAGATTGAAGAAATCCCTATACGGTTTGAAACAAGCACCCAAGACATGGTATGGCAGAATTGATGGCTTTCTATCCAGTTTGGGCATTACCAAGAGTAAAGTAGATTCCAACATTTACTAAAAGTTTGAAGATGGAAACTCAGTGATGCTCCTACTATATGTAGATGATCTATTTGTAACAGGTATGGATGGGTTGATTGCTAATACGAAGAGAAAGCTTGTTGCCGATTTTGAAATGAAGGACTTGGGAATGATGCACTATTTTCTAGGCATAGAGGTGAGGAAGAATGCGGATGGAATATCTCTCAGACAAGGGAAGTATGCAGTAGAGATCCTGAAGAGGTTTGGGATGATGGACTGCAAGGCCATGACCACACCGATGGCATAGAACCTTAAGCTATTGAGTGATGCTTCATCAGAAGCAATTGATGCTATGATGTATCATTAGATGATTGGGTCCTTGATGTACTTGATAAACACGAGACGAGATATTTTCTTTGCTATGGACACCTTGAGCCATTTTCTGACAAATCCAAGACATGTTCACTTGATTGCTGCAAAGCATGTTCTGAGGTACCTGAGGGGTAAAATTGATTATGGGCTCATTATGAGGAAAATCAGAAGATTAAACTGGAGGGTTATTTTGATTCAGATTGGGCAGGTAGTTCCATCGATAGGAAGAGCACTTTAGGGTGTTGCTTCAGTATGGGATCAGATGTGATCTCTTGGTTTGACAGGAAGCAATCCTGTGTGGCACTAAGTACAACTGAAGTAGAGTATGTCATAGCTTGTTCAGCTAGTTGTGAGGCAGTATGGCTGAGGAAGCTACTGTCTGATTCATTTGATCTCCAGATGGATGATACTTGTATACATTGTGTTAAACAGAGTTGCGTGAAGTTGTCAGACAACCCGGTGTTCCATGACAAGTCAAAGAATATTTAGATCAAGTATCACTATATCAGGGATATGGTGTAGAGGGGAGCAGTGAAGCTCTAGTATGTTGTGGAAGATGAATAGATAGTTGGTGTGTTGACAAAGCCATTGGCTATGGTGAAGTTTAAGTACTTCAGAGAGAATCTTGGTGTTATCCAGATCGAGGTTCCTTCCAAGGGGAAATGATGAGACCTAGAGACATTATGACATGGTGAGAGGATTGGTTCCTTCCATGTCAGATGTGAGTGTTGGGAATTTCTGACAGGGTTGTGGGATGTGTTCCCACATGGTCAAATGTGAGTGTTGGGCATGCCTTTTTGATATGATTATAATATTGGTTCCTACATGATCAAATATAAGTGCTGGGAGGGCCATTCTGACTTAGGGTTAGATATAATTGCTAGAAGAAGACCTACATGGAGGCTAGGCCTACAACCAGCATGAAAAAGGGATGGATCTGTAGAACTTCCTGTGATGAGAAGAATCATGAGATAACACCCGTGATGATGATCTATAAGTGATGATCCAAATCGAGGGATGATCGAGATCCAGTGATGATGCTCCAGACATGATCCAGATCGAGTGATGATTCATATCTAGATGAACATTAATTGAAGATGGATATGACTTGAGTGTGAAGATAACGAGGACTCGAGGATGATCTAGATGATACAGAGAAGAATACTTGTGTTGATAAATTGCGTTGAGAGAATAACTTCCTAGTTAAGAGGGAGTGTTGATGTAATTGTAACTTTGGAATGCATTCACTTGTATTTCTTATTTATTATACCCCGATGTTTATTCTGAGATGTGTCTGTAATGTAAATGAGTCATGTCATGCCCCGATGTTTCGATCGATAGTTTCTATAATGTAAACGAGTCATGTCAAGTCAAGGTGGGTAACCCTCTTATTGTTCAAGGGTTAAAGTCACTGTAGTTCCATGGCACTAGGGTTGTTAGAATCACCTAGTGAAGTTAGCCCTAGTAGGGTTTAGTCAAGTTGGGAATTAGTATAAATAGAGAGCTAGACTATCTATTTATCACACACTCACTCACACTTAGTTGTAGTGCATAGCTAAGGAAGAAGAAGACACTGGGGCTAGGAAGAAAGAAGTTTATTGCTGTCGAGAGATCATCTTACTGTTTTGGGTTTTACTTTTGGTGCTGATTCTATCTCTGAGGAAGTTGCGGGGGTTTTCTCCATTTATGGTTTCCCCGAGGAAAAACACTGTGTTCATTGTCTCTTGTGTTTGATTGTTGTGCTTGTTATTCTCTCAGTTAAATATACTATTATAGTGCTAGCTTAATGTTAAAAATATAACATATCAAAGATGGTGTGGAGAACCTCCTGCAATATACAATGATAATGCAAAAATATTGGAGCACAAAAGATATTTTATTGATTGCAAGCCACTTTGAGGGGGAAACCTCCTTTGAGCAAGCTCAATACAAAATAACTCTTTTGTGATTTTAATAGCCTCAACACATACTTATATACTAAGTCTAATCTAAACAACTATTACTCCACATGAATGTGGGATAATGCAACCTATTAACTGGACGACTTAACAACTATTACTAATTGGATGACTTACAAAGCATATGCATCTGACAAAATATACCAACAAAATAAATAGCGGGGTTGAAACAAGTTCTTAACATCCCCTCCCTCTTAGAAAAAGGTTTGTCCTCAAAGCTTTAGATGTGGAAACAACTGCTGAATCTGAAGGAGCGGTTCTCATGTAGCATCCTCTAGTTGCATGCTGGGCCACTGAATTGAAGACCTTTGTGATGGACTGAGAGAGAAGCTGACAAGTACACTTATTGAGGATGGCCTCTAACTTCGAAATGATGGATCCTTCATTATCCCATTCTAGTAAAACAATTTGTGCGCTGATGTTGGTGTCAATCACTTGCTGAATGCGAGAAGGAGGAAGTGCCAACTTATAAGCAACATACCCAATCTTTTTAAGAACTAGATATGGGCCAGAGATATTTGGAGCGAGTGTTTGATGCCCTTTTTCTTTCATGGAGGATTGCTTGTAACACTGCAGATGAAGAAAAACCATATCACCAACCTGAAAAGTGTGCTTAGAATGGTGTTCATTAGCTTGTTGTTTCATGCGGTCTCTTGTTAGGTGAAGATTGTCCTATAGGAGGTGAAGAATCTACTGTCGGTTTGAAAGAACGATGTTTATTGCCTAGAATGGTGAACTGTTGGGGGTGGATGGGAGGAGTACTGGAGGTGTGTGACCATAAACTGCTTCATATGGAGTCATTTTAGATGCGGTATGGTAGGAATTATTGTACCACCATTCAGCGAGAGGGAGCCACTTTTCCCACTGATGTTGTTCTTCAGAGGTGAAACAATGAAGATAATTTTCCCAATATTTGTTGACCACTATACTCAGACTCTCTATGGGTGGGTGATAAACTCAACTCATATGCAGTTTGGTGTCAGGGAGGCAAAAATGACTTGTGAAAGCTGTGTTGTATTCTGAGAGAATGGAATAAAGGATTCCATGAAGAAGGAATATCTGGGCCATGAAAATTTGTGCGATTGAAGAGGTGATATATGGATGTAGTGTAGCTTCACCCTTGTGGTGCCAACAAGGAACACATTCGGAAACCATATGTTGAATTTCATGTTGCAGCCCCTTCCAAAAGAAGTTATAGTGTGCCAGCTCATATGTTTTGATGAACCCAGAGTGCACTACCAATGGAGAAGCAAGGAGTTCATAAAACACTACATGTTTAAGGTATGTGCTCTAGGGAAGCACCAAACAACCCTTGTATCTCAGAGAAAATCCATCCCAAGAGGAATATGGTACCACAGAAGGGTTACTGGCCAACTGTTGGGTGACTTCAGATAATGAGGATTCATTGACATAGCCTTGTTGAAGAGAGTGTAACCAAGTTGGAAGAGGCATAGAAATAACTGAAAGAGAAACATGGGAATCAAATGTGTGGAAAAGAGCATCCACTGCAAGATTTTCATGAGCCTTCTTATAGTCATAATCCTTGAGTTTGATAACCCATTTCTGTTGTGTTGGGGATGAGACCCATTATTCCAGGAAATATTTCAAACTCTGGTGATCAGTATTGATGCCGAAATAATTCTCTAAGAGGGATGGCCACCACTTCTGTACTGTGTGCAAAATATTCATCATTTCATTCTCATATGTAGAGGTGGATAAATTATTTCTAGAATTGTATTTTTTAGTGAAGGCAATGCGATGTTCATCTTGAAAGAGGACAACCCCAAGTACATTGTCATAAGAATCACTCTCAAGAGTGAAGATCTTGGAAAAATAAGGCATCTGAAAGGTGCATCGGAATGAAAGATCTAAGGGAGTGGTTGAGACTGCTGAAGGTTGCATCTGAATGAAATGGAGCTGAGCAATGACACCATGTGAATTTGTCTTAAGGAGAATTTCCATGCGATGGGAACTGATGATGCTGAGAGAACCTGGTTATAAGCCATTGAATTTGTGTTTGTTCCCATTGATTGAAAATTGCATCCATAGTTCAGAAAAATCCCATAAGATGGGTCCAAGTGTACGTAACCATTGAGTTCCCAAAATCACATCACATCCTCCTAGAGGCATGGAAAACATGTTAGAGCGCAAGTTATAATCTCCAATAGAGATACACACATAGCGGCACATTCCTTTGCAAGGTAAGGTGATCCCATTGGAAACCATGACTTTAAAGATGGAGCAAGGACATTCAAAACTATTAGCTTGTTTGGCAATCGAAGGGTCAATGAAGTTATGGGTGCTACCAAAATCAATGAGTATTGTAAGAAGAATCTTCTTGAAGAAACCCTTGACCTGCATTGTTTGTGGGGAGGTGACTCCAACTAATGCGTGGAGATATATCTTGGGGTGTTTGTCATGAGAATGAGGGTCAAAAGGTGGTTTCTGAATGTCGACCTGAGCGTCTACTGGATCCTAAGCAACTTCACAAATTTCAAGTGCAGGTGCAAAATCCACATCCCAGAGATAGATCTTTTTCTCAACACATCTATGTCCTTGGGTGAATTTATCATCACAATTATAACAAAGCCCTTTTTCTCGACGTTCCTGCATCTCTTCTTCAGACAACTGCTTGATAGGAGTGGTTCTAGGAGCTGGAAGATTTTGGGTTCTTTGAGGAACCATAGGTCTGAATGGAACAAGAGTGGATTCAGTGCGTTGTTGAGCCCGAATCTTGTCCTCTGCTAGCTTAGCCAACCCAAGGGCTTCCATCATTGTGTGGGGGAAGAACATTTTAACCTTAGAGCGTATTACGTCCTTTAGACCACTGATAAAACAACTAAGGTAGAATGCTTCAGGAAATCCCTTGGTGTGATTGGCGAGTTTCTCAAATTCTATCTGATACTCCTGCACAGTGCCAGTTTGGAGAAGTTTTGTGAGTGCTCCTGTGAATTCATCAAAAGCACTAGGACCAAATCGCTGCAAGAGGAGTTGGGAAAAATTTGTCCAGCTTGTCTCGGCATGAGCCTTGATGTACGAATGGAACCATTGAAGTGCTTCATGTTCCAAATGAAAGGATGCAAGGGGGAATTTACTGAAATCAAAAGTGTTATGCAGCCTGAAATATTGTTCTTCCCTATAAATCCATCAAGTCGGATCATCACCATTGAAGCAAGGAAAATCTAGCTTCGACCTGCGGTAGTGGCTATACAATGAGAACCCAGTATCTGCAGAAGACTCAGGCTGGTGACGATTTTCCATGGGTGAATGCTGATGATTGAGGCTGAGAAATTTTTGATCTAGATCCTCAAGTTTGGACTTGATGGTGGCAAGTTCTTCTTCCATTTGTTTATTTTCTCTGGTGCGGGTAACAACCATAAGCAATTTTTTTTTTTAAGGTAATGGGTAGAAAAACAAAAGTGGAGAGGGTTTTAGAAAATGAGATTTTTTATTTGGGAAAAATTTGGGGGGATAATTGGGGTTTTACGGGGTTTTGGACACTTTTTTAGGGACAAGAAGCAGAAAATGGGAATTTTAGAGGTGGGATGAAGGAATTGGAAAATGTGATAGAGAGGGTCAATGAAGCAAAAATTGAAAATGAACACTGTGGAAAAATTTGAAGGCGATTGAGTGAGAATAAGAGAAGTTATGACAAACTATAAAAGTTGACAAGTGTGGGATTTATTCCTTGAGAAAGTGAAATTAGGGATAAGGGCCTCAATGAAGGAATATGCAGAATGGTAGCATGGGGGTGATAGTGAAATTTAAAGAAAAACGGAGCTAATTCAAGGAAGATATGGCTAAAAAATAGAAATTTATACCTTTTTTTTCTCTCTCTCTCTCTAAAGAACTAATCTATGGTGGTGTTAGAAGCTGCGTTATATCAAAAGGAAATGGAGTAACTGATCTATGACAATTCTAAAATTATGTACGTTATCAACTGTAAATAGAGATGGACCCCAGGTATAATTGGCCTCCTATTGGTTCAAAGGTAGTCACTCAGCCACCAAGGTTGTCTCTAGCTTGAGTATTGGGGCAGTACCCCTCACTTCACGACGCAAGTAAAATTGCTAACCACTTGGCCAAAAACGATAACTCTTTGGTTTTCCTTACGGATGGTAATCTAGCCAATTTGGTGGGGGTCATTGCCCTTTTCGCTTAGTAGGTCCTCTCAATGGCCAGCTACATTGGGGTTCTTGTGGTACTCCTCATAATGAGTTTTAGGGCTATGCCCAAGTACTTCCCACAGTTAAGAGGATAGGGTTTATTCCCTGATCCAAATGAAAAATACGACTACAAGAAGAAGAACTACTGTAACAATCATAGTGCCAGAAAAAATGTGGTAGAAATTCCACCCAATGCTCAAAAACCTGTAATTAGAGCTAGGGTTTTTAGGAATTTTTTTAAAAAATGAGCATAACCTGATCTATATTGCTCAGAATCGCTATTATAGCCTATTTGGGTGAATATAACTATCTCAGGGATGAAGTGGAAAGCTGAAAGTTGCTGAAGAACACCATCATATTAGGTTTGTTCCAATTTTGCAGTTACATCGAGGAGGAAAGGGTCATAAAACCTACCTGTTTTAACCAACAGTAGCTTATCTATCAAAGAATAGGTTACAGTTTTACTCAAGTACTCACTGCGGTCATCAAAAAGTTCAAGAAGTGAACAAGTGTTACAGTTAGATAGACTAGTAGTTAAATTAGGGTTTCTGACCTAATTTCACAAAAAACATTTATTTTATATATTTTTAGTAAAACAGATCCAACTTTTCAGGATCTGAATATTTTTGTAAAGGCTATAAATCCTAAGAATTATGTTTAAGCAAGGGTTCGACTTCGGGGACCTTTTGACCATTATTATTATCAAGCTTCTCATACTGCTCAGGACCTAATATAAGCTCTTTTGCTATCATATGTTCAGCTTCTATTTCTTGTCTGTTCTATGCTTATGCTTGAATGTGTTGTTCAAGTTTACTCATGTTATTTGATGTCTGATAGCTATTGTCATATCTTCATGTCGATAATTTGAATTGCAAGTACTTTCCTTGTTATGAGTAGCCATTTATATATAACTATTTTATGTATGAATCTGCGAGCATAATAAGTTCTCCATCTCTTCACCATATTATCAAACCTCTTAACAATGGTAGTTAGAAGCCTTATCTTTGATTGAGTTTCATGCATGTCTTGAGAGTGTGAGGTCCTATAGGTCACCTAACTTGATCTAGCTAGAAAAACCATAAAACATTTAAGTTACCAGGCATCCTTGATCTACAACCTAGAGGAGTTTCCTAGAGTGATAACACAACCATTTTGTCATATAATCAGTGCAAACTAAGATGTAAAATTTCTGCTTTGAGGGAGGGTTGATGGGCCTAATGAAATCCAAGACCCATCTGTTCAAGGGTTCAAGCACCAGTTGTGGTTGAAGGGGAATCTCATTCAATCTATTAGGTTGTCACATCCTCTCACAGCTATCACAAGATTGTACATACTTCTTCACATACCTGAAAACTGTTGGCCAGTAATAGCCCATCCATAGTACCTTATGACTTGTTCGTTTGTCAACAAAGTGTCCCTCGTAGGGATCGTCCTGAAAATCCTTCAAGATACTGAAAATTTCATCCTCTCTTACACATGTATTGATTTCAATATCATGTTCTATGTAGAAAATATGACCATCTATCGAGTAGTACCTGGGAATTTGTTGGATTATTTTCCTTTTCTCTCTTTTTGACAATTGTATTGAAATTTTGCCTAGAACCAAATTGTTAGCAACATATGCGTACCAAGGGGAATGAGTTGATACTGCAAACAAATATTTGTCTGGAAAAGAATATTCAACTAACATGTTGTCATCACTATTAGTAAAACGAGATAAAAAATAAGCAACAAAATTCTCTTTTCCAGGTCTGTCAATAATTGTAATATCGAAATCCTGTAATAGTAATAGCCATCTAGTTATCCTAGCATTTGTAACAGGTTATTCATTAAATACTTGATGGTTGAATGTTCAGCATGCACAAAATTGGGGTATCTAGTGATGTAGTGTCTAAATTTATTGATGGAATAGAGAATGGCAAGAAATTCCTTTTCTATGACAGTGTAATTGAGTTCAGCAGGGGCCAAGTTTTTACTGATATAGTAAATTGCATATGGGTCTTGACCATCCTGTTGTTCGAGAATTGCTCCAATGGAAGTGTCAGAGGAATCACAAGAAATATGAAAAGATCCCAATTGGACCCCCTTAAGATAGGAGATATAGACATCCTCTTCTTCAATTCAGTGAACCTTGTTTGGCATGCATCATTCCAAATGAATTGTACATCCTTCATCAACAAAGTAAATAAAGGAGAAGCTAGTTTGGAAAATTTTTCTATGAATCTTCTGTAATAAACAACATGCCCTAAGAAGCTACGTACCTCTTTCTGTGTTCCAAGAGTGGGTATGTTTTCAATTACCCTGATTTTGGATGGATCTACCTGGATGCCATCAACAGATATGAGGTTCCCAATAACCACACCCTCGCTCATCATCATGTGGCACTTTTTCAGTGCTCAAAGATAGCTAGGTTTACTCACAGCGTTTTAAAACCTTCTATAAATTTTTTAGTGCCTCCTCAAATTCACTGCCATAAGGGGTAAATTCATCCATGAAGATATCCATACTATCTTTGACCATCTCCGAAAATATTCCAATCACAGCTCTCTAAAAGGTGGAAGGTGTGTTGCACAAACCGAAGGGAAGTACCCTATATGAAAAAGTACCCCAGGGACAGATGAAAGTGATCTTATCTTGGTATTTGGGAGCAATATGGATATGGTTGTACCCACTAAACTCATCTAGGAAGGAAGCAAATTTCTTCCCACATAAGATATCAAGTACTTTATTGATCAAGGGAAAAGGGAAATGGGCTTTCTATGTCTCTTTGTTTAAATCCCTATAATCCACATAGACTCTCCATTTCCCATTATTATTTGATACTATCAAGAGTGGAGAAACCCACTCGTTTTCTAAGATTAGATAAATAAACGATGCTTTGAAAATCTTTTCAATTTCCTCTTTCACTATGTCCCTAAGGTTGGGGTTCATCCTTCATTATGGTTGGACCACAGGTCAGGAATCACTTTTAATGTAGATGTGGTATGTGCATATATTATAAGGGACACCCTTCATATATGTGTATTCCCAATAAAATTCTCCCTTGTGTTGTTTCAGAAGTGTAACCAGATGTTCCAATTCATCAGGAGCGAGGTTCGGATTGATACTCAATGTTTTACCTGGCTCTATCTCAACTAGAATACTTTTTAAATTCTTGAGTACTGGAATTATACTAGTGTCACTGACTAAAGTCTCCTCTATAATATTTTCTTGTTGTTATTCATTTAGGGTACTATTCAGGATCCGGTAAACATGTGTATTGACATATGTAGGATCACTGATGAATCTATTGATAGCATCATCCTCTGTTTCATCTTTGAAGGTTAAATTTTTCCCTATCATTAACAGAAGATGAACCCTGTCTTCCTCCTCTAGCTCCACCCATAGTGGAGTTTCATCTTCTAATATAGGTTGAGCTAGAGGGTATAAGGTAATAATTTTTGTCTCGGTCCCATATGAAATGGTCATAGAACCTAACCGATAACTAATGTAAGCATATGTCATGGATAACCAAGGTCTTCCCAGCACCAATGGGTGTACCCCTAGATGTGACTTTGATTATTACACCAATAAGTTTGGGGGGTATGCCCACAAATCTACCAAGACAGTGAGGTCATCCAATATTCCCTTGGGTTTGATGGTGGACCTGTCAGTGAGTTCTAAAATGGTAGAAGTTGGCTGAAGGTTGGTGAGGCGAAGTTTTCATATAGTTTCTATGGTCATAACATTGATGAATACGCCGAAATCCACCAAAACATTTAGTATCTGAGTGTCCCCAATATGTACTATGACAGTGGGGTTCCTAGGATCATTATATTGGCTAAGAGGTTCTTTCCCATTATTAGTTCATAGATTTTTCCTAGAACATGGACAGTGGGAGGATCCCTTGGTTTTCTTCGTGGTTTTCTTACACAAAGATCCTAGACTATCTTGGAGCAGATAGGCACGTCATGGAGGAATTGCAGTAGTGTAATTTTGAGATATAAGTTTTCCAATTCTCCTTAGAGGTTAAACAGAGGTTGTTCCACAATTTTCTATAGTGCCAGTCATTGAGGGTATGTCGGTTCTCTAATTAGTTGTGTAGGATGTGTTTCGATAACTATTTATCCTTGTGTTTCAGCTGGTGTCACAGTTGGACTTTCAGAATCCTCAATAATGGAGATTTCAGTGTTGGATGGGTATTGCTGATTCATCCTTACTTCAGTCACTAAAGATGGAACATATTCAATGGATAAAGGCTCCACTACTCTCCATGATCATAAGCATATGTCATTACATGGAATTGGAGTGATGGAGTAATTTGGTATGTTGGCACTATCAAACTAGTGGAATTCATTATTTTTTGGGTTGGGGTTAGGTTGGGTAAGAAGATATGGTTGTATGGGAATGTTCATTGGTACAGTGTTGTTCTGGAGCTGCAGTTGTGGCTGCTGGTACTATTGGTGAGGATAATTCTGAGGAGGGTATTGTTGGTGAGGAAGCTATTAATGGAGAAATTGTTGGTGAGTAGTTTGGTTATGAGTTACTGATTTCTTGGATGGGATTTCCTCCACCCAGGAGACCAAGAAGTTTGTTGATTTAGTGGTTGTGTCCAAGGTGACCAAGAGCTGAAATTCTACATAGAAGGCTCAAATGGATTCCATTGATGGTTATAATAGTGTAAAGGGAATTTTATATTCATATGATTCATTCTATTCATGTTATTCCATAAGGAAAATGAATCTGGATTCATACCTTGGTTTTGAGGTTGCCAAGGCTTCTTCTAAAAGATGAAGTAAGTTGGTTCAACATATAGAGTTGATGCCTATAGAAATGCATTCACTTGGGGTAGTGAGGGACACTCCTTTGTATCATGGTTAAATTCACAAATCTAGCACACTTCCACCTTGTCAATTGGACATTCCTTCACGGGGTGCTTCATCCTACATTTGGGGTAAAATACACCAAGTGTTAAATCTTCTACTACTTGATTCTGATTTGCTCTTAGGAAATTTATTTCTAAGGAGATGGAACTCATCATCTTTATTTTGAAGTTCTAGATAAGGTTTCATATTTATGCTCAGGTGGCTCCTCCATTGGATGACTTATGTGTTCTATCGAAGACATCTCATTCCAGTTTGTCCTATTTGTTGGTTCTAGAGGATCCCATTAGAGGAAATTTGGGGTTTCAAATGGGCCTTATAAGAAAAAATGCCAACAATAAGTTTTTGTGAGTTGGAATTCAAGGCCCAATAGAATTCCAATAAAATGAGTCAACCATAATGGTTGAATTCACATATTTGTCATAAAAAAACTACTTTTTGTTCGTATTTTTGACATATCTCCCTGTGTTTTTACTCAAATTCAATTGGGGGAGCTCGTTGAATGAGGAATTTGATTTTGCATCCAACGAGTACCCACACTGCATACTTTTGATGCACTCCGCTACCCCAAAAACAAGAAATACATGAAAAAATGAGATGACGATGTCATCATCACATTTTTTTAGGTATTTATTATTTTTGGGGTAGCGGGGTCCATAAAAAGTATGCAGTGTCGATACTAGTTGTATGTGGAATCAAATTCCACATCCAACGATCTCTCTCGATCAAAATTTGAGTAAACACATAGGGAGATATGTCGAAAATATGAACACAAAAGTAGTTTTTTTCTTTTTTCCTCCAAAATTAATAAATATTATTTTATTATTTTAACTATCATTTTATTATTTTCCTTAGGAGGCCCATTTTAGACCTCAAAATTCCTCTAATGTATGGAATACCTTCTACATAATTCAACAATATTTTCAAAAGGATCCTTCAAGATATCCCCCTTCTCGAGCAGGTTCAACATTCCTAGGAAATCTTCTCTAATCACATGAAGTAGGATAATCTTGAGCACATCTAGCCCCATAATAGTCTATCCTTCTCTCTATACATTTTACAGAAGACTCACAATGGAATCTTTTAGACTCTCTTCATCCTTTTGTACCATCATGAACAACTCTTCTTGTTTATATTTAGTGTTACAGTACTCCTGGTATTTTTCAAGGAAAACCTATTTCATTTGATACCAAGTGGTGACAGTCTCACCCCTGAGTCTCATGAACCAACGCAAAGAATTATCCTTCAAATTAGCAGGGAAAATTTTTAAGTTCTGCTCACTGGAACTGTAGTCATAGCTGTGATAGAGGATGTCAAACTGGAAGAGGAACTCATCCATATTTTTTGTGGCCTTCCCATGAAAGCATGGTAATAATGATGGTGATATTTTTTTCATTGGGGATTATCTAGATGGATTTCAAATGGGGAATTGGAGTGTGGAAACTGACCCCTCATGTAGGGGGTCTCCTTCATTGCGATGGTTATCCCCCACAACTTCCTCATGATCTTCAGGTTCACATCCGTTGTTCATGTTTTCCTCTGCTCTCTCTTGTATTTTCCTTCTCTAATATTCCCAATTCTATTGAAGATGTGTCCAATCCTCCTTTTTCACCTTCCTCCCGCAATTGTGGTAAACAACCTCTCAGTCACATACTCCCACAACACTGAATCTATATTTGTCTGCAGGGACACCTGATGGTGGCATAGCTTCTCATGTATTTTCCACTATGGAAACTGATGCTTCCACTCTAGGGGTAACCGAGCTTCTTCTAATAGATGATCCTTGATGGCGAGCTATGGTAGAAGAGTTGGTTCTAAAAAATAGATCATCAATGAATGTCCTTCTTCCCAATGCTGACTTGCTACCACGACCTCAACCACCTGCAAAATTAGTATTTTAGGTGTTCTAGGAATGTCACATTGTACTCTCCTCGTATTCATACAACCCAAAACATGCAAGATTAGAAATTGAATAAAAATGAACAAATGCAACTACTATGGTGTCTAATAATTATCTTCCACGGAAATGGTGCCATAATGTTGATCACACTATATGCAAGTTAATACAGCTAACATAGAGAATTCTCAATATAAATTGTCAACCCAGGGAAGTATTTTTATTTTAAATATAACTCACACTGTCTATGCATAAACACTAAGTAGCTGATTAATTGAATGAAGGATTAAATTTCCTAGCTATCTGCTCAGTCAAACTCCTCTCATGATTAAAATGATCTAAATTACCTACTTAATAGTTTCATAATTGCAATTATCTTCCTACAACTTCAATCCAACAACTAATGATTCTAGAAATAAATAACTAGACTACTTTTGCAAGAAGTTAAATCCTAACATTACCAGACTATATGCAGATCCATCATCACTAGTTTAATTCCACTGATCTAGGAACCAGAAATAACAAGAATTGAACCAAACAATTCTAAGCTATAATATGACTGAATTAGAAAACCTGAGAAATACTAGTAATTAAAAGGAAATAGAGATGATCTTGACTGTTACAGCTAACAAACACTTGAATAATGGAAAATAACCTACACAGTCGACTGTCACACCACACTTCTACAGCTTAAGATGAATGCATATATTGATTATCAAAGAAAGCACAATGATTAACCATTACTATTGCAGCTACTGTAAAGAATGCATCTACTGTAATTTCCACACCACACAATAGAATAATAAAAACATCTAATTAACTCGATGATCTCTATGGGAAGGCGAGCCCAGCCTTTGAACAAAGATGCTAAAACTAAAATAGATTAAAATGCAAAAGTCTAAAGAATCTTGCTTCTTATATTAGAATGGTAAAATTAAATTATACTTCTCTGTCACAACTTACACAGAATGATACAAATATCAACCAACCCCTGGTTCAAGATGTTTCCCAATATTTATACATGATCAATCATAACCTTCACCCACTTATATTGGGCAGCCATGAAGATCTACCATCTTTAGGATGCCCTATTACAACTAGTTGTACAGCTGTGAGTGGAATTAAATGCGAACATAGAATATAGGGAATCCTATTGTGTGAGCCATTAGTGAATAAACAGAACCAATTTAAGGAATACCCTATCTGTTGCAGCTAAACCTTAAGCAACGATGAGTTGTCATAGCTGAGTCTATTGCAACTAAGCATGTTGCATAAATACATGGAATGACATCCTTTGTTTGCTTCCATCATGTGGGGCTGCGACTGGCAAGTGATAGATGGAATCAAAATCTAGTATTCCCTTCAAACCACTCGGGATGCTACACATGTACTTTGTAAAGCTTGAACTATCTTTATGAAATCATGATGTGTTAGTAAAGTTCAAGAGACAGAGTTCTGATCATAACAATAATAGGAATTAATAAGATAAAAAATTAATTAATCATACCTATAAATATTCAAGGCTCAATGTCAAGAAAGAACATCTATCTGGTGCGTAGAATGGAGTAGGACAAGGCAAAAAACATATAATAGGTGTGGTAAAAAAGGGGCATTTCGGGACCCAACAACTGATGTTATTTTGAATTGAATACTATTGAATTTAGTCTAGAATTTGAAAACTTAACACTTGGAACAATATACTCCATAGGAATGACTTCCTCTTTCCCATACATCAGTTTGAATGGTTTATGTCCTATGAATCTTTTACAAGTGGTGTGATATGCCCACAAGGCTACTGGAATGTTGATATTCCGTGGATCATCCCCATCCTTAAGTCCTCATGTTACATTATAAAATTCCATCATTTACTGCATTATACATTTCACATGTGGCTCCACCAAATATGCAACCGGTACTACCTTCAGAACCACATCACAGATAATATGCAATGCATTGTGAACATCTGGGTTGGTATCCGTGAAACTAAAGATATGAGTAAGATAGACCATCAACTCTTCCCATGTAGTAATATCTCTACGCAACTCAACTGATACATACCATGACTGTGGAATCTCATCCAATGTGTGAATAAAGGCATGGACCCACTCATGATTTGGTCGCAATACCTACAAGGTCTAACACTCAATCAGATGATTGTTAGGAGTATTTCATCCATCGTACCATCTAGCATGGTACACTTCTACATTATCAAAGTGAACTGTCATCAATCTTCGACGCTGTGACCATCCTCTAATCAAATTTTGATGGGTCTTCCACCAACGTGCTGGAGTAGCCTTCAGTGCTTCATCCAATACCAGCAACCACTATGGTTCTGACACTTTGTCTTCAAATTCAACTAGAAATTTAGATAACTGAGGAAGGCCTTCATATATTGGTAATTCAACAACCTCACTCACAACTCAGCACAATGACTGTGTGATCAAACAACACTTCCTTAGTGACACTTCATGCATGCAATTCTGTCGATTCTCTAGTGCATCATTAGAGTTAGAAAATGTAGATATAGAGATGTTCCAACCGAGATCACCATAAATCTTCAGATGGATTTAATCCTATGATATGTTATACACATGATCCCATCCCTTTGTAGCTTCGTCCCTCACTATCTAAACATACCTTCTCCCTTCAATTGGATCCATCGAGGAAATGACCCTAATGTCGTGTTTTTCAAAATTCATAACACGCTTCTTAAGGTTGATCACCACTAATATATCATTTCCCCATCCAAATCCCAAAAATGTGAGGTAGGAGCCTCCAACATCAACAAAATCAATGAGATCAAAATCTACATAAGTTTTCATCCGTTCGACTTCCACAGCAAGGTGCAAAACTCTCCCAATTGGAATTAACCTAGCTTGATTAGCTAGACACAGTTGTACAGGGGACCAAGCCAACTGCGGGATCCCCATATTTTTCCATGTCTATATTGTCAGAATATTAATATCTGAGAATAGATCTAGGATAACTGACTCTACCTCATAGTCCCCAATCTAAATGTTCATGCACATCTCTTTTCCCATCTTTCTCTTATGTAAATAGTTCAATGCAGAATCTTTCTGACCCTTATCTAGTCCATGTAATAAACTCCCAATATCGACAAGAGCATCAAGATCTCTTGCCAACACCAAAAAACTTTCAAGAAAATGTTGCAAGGTACCATGTTGTCGTGATGGTCCTGCTACAGAAGTGGAATAAAAAGAAGTCGACATCTCATAGATAGGAAACTTACCATGATTTCTTCCTATCGTGTCATGTGCTTCAAAAAATGTGTCCCTTTCAACATCAATTTCAAATTGCACCTTTTTATTCACATCCAACTGAATTTGTGGATGCAGGCTATCATCTCCCATCACTGCTCCTCCCCGATTAATGACAATAACATCAACATATTTCATCTGTTGAAATCGTTGCAATAGTTGGTCCTTGATTCTAGTTCATCGATGGACACCCAGGTTGATTCACATCCTGATTCATATTTTGGTTATGGTTGTGAAGTTGTTCTACTTTTGCAATTGATTATGATTCTACAGTTGATTCCAATTCTGTAATTGATTTTGATTTTGGTTCTATAACTGAGGCACATTCCCTGCATGCCACTTTGTGATCAGTTGTCCGAAATTCTAAACAGCATGACAGATAGTGGTACAAAACCTACACTATGCTTGCAATTGCAGCCAATCTCTCTGGTAATGTCCCAATACAATGCAATTGTAACATTGAACTAGTATGCGACCTCATCCTCCTCCTCGACCAAATCCTCTACCTCATCCTCCTTGGAATCCTCTGCGAAATCCTCCTTGTTGCTGATATTGCAATTGATTG
The DNA here is from genome assembly GCA_001517045.1 of Pseudotsuga menziesii. NCBI lineage: Eukaryota > Viridiplantae > Streptophyta > Pinopsida > Pinales > Pinaceae > Pseudotsuga > Pseudotsuga menziesii. The sequence continues at coordinate 440,809 of LPNX010044663.1, forward strand.
AATTGTTGTTGTGGTGGATTTGGATGTGTTGCACATACTACTATGGCTAAACATATTGTGGCTTCTATGGAGCCACCTACATCTTATTATACTATGGTTGTGGCACAGACTGCTCTTGTAACTGTGGCTATGGTACAAACTGCATTTGTCATTCGACTGCAGTAAAAACTGTGATTGAGGTGGTGGTTGTATCACCTGCTGTTGTGGATATTGTACCATTTGTTGATCCTCTCCCTTCACATAGTATCAGTCTTATATTATTTCTTGTAGTAGGTCATATGCGTGACAATCCTTATCTTCATGTTTGAAATATTGGCAGAATGTACAGTATCGGTTCATTAGCTTCGTTACCATCTTTTGCATATATCCACACTCTTCATGTCGATGTCCATAAACTTGGCATATACAATACCATAGAACACTTCCACAAGTTAATGGGTTTGGTTTACGTGACAAACTATAGTTTTGGTAATCTGGACAGTTATCTTTAGTATGTCCATTTGCACCACATCAAGTACACCATACGTACCCATGATGGTTTTCCCTACTTAATATCTCACAATTAGAGCGTCATGTTTTTCAACTTCGTCTGGATCTGATTCATCCCAATCACGTTCTCACCAAATGGAGAAGCTTCCAACTTCATGGCGATCTCCAGATCCTTGCTTTGTGTTGCGATCTTTTACTGCATCAACAGTATTCTAATATGAGTTAGTAATGCTATGATGAACCATTCCTTATGCTAGATATCATTCATATCAAATCTAAATATTTCCATTAGTGTCTTGAATTGTTAATCAAAATCCCAAACATTTTCATTGGGATACTGCTTAATCTCTTTCAGTTCTATAATGTATTGCGCTTGAGACTTTAGTTTTCTGAACTCTTCAATTGGTCCTTTTCTGACATTAGCCAATGTTTTAAATGGTGTCCCCATATGGACTTGTAAAAATTTCATGTACCAATATAGAACATGACCTCAAAGGGTCATCACTGATTGACCTTTCTTAACTTATGTATTTTGTTTGACAGTCCATACTACTTCACATAAGAACCAATATTGTTCTGGATCCTCGACCTTGCTAAAATGAAACAAGGGTAACTTCGCATCATCTCCTTCCATCATGCACCTTCTTCCTATAGTCACATATATACTATTATTAGAATTCAATTGACAATTTGGACATGATGGTGTCGAAATATTATTCCTTCTTGAGTGTGGCACAGTGCACAGAGGTGTCAGGATATTGTTTCTATGGTTCAGTCCTTCCTCTAGCTTGAGCGTATCCTGGTCATCTCCTTCATCATTGTAGGGTCTCTTTGTCTCATGTGGTATTCCTTCACGGCCTCACATTTTGGTTGTAGTAGGACTATCCCCTGTCCTCTTCCTCTTCTCTTTCCAAAACCTTGCTCCTCCTCTTGTAAGACCAACCACTTCCTTCCTTGTCTTTCTTATAGCTCATTTTACCACACACGGTTGACCACACTTTTATGGCCTTCCCTTTTTCTTTGTGGACTCTTTGGATCCCATGGACTATTTTTGTGCCTTTTATGTTTCCAATATCATCCCTAAAAACAACCATTATTTGTTGTACGTGACTTTTAATCCCTTTCTCGCGTATATACATGGATATTACCCTTTAACCCGCGTACATCGGGATGTCTGCAAAAGGACAAATATTTTTTGGATTTTTCATTGATGTGGATCCGATTCAATTGTATTTTGGACTTCCATATGCCTCAATATCGCTCAGATTTGACCTTCCATTACTCCATTGAAGCACTATATAAGGAACCCTTTGGATACATTGAAGAAGAGTAATTGAAGAGCAATAAAACTATAGTCCATTGTTGTCGTAGCTTGCTTATACTTGAGTCAGCATCCTTTTGTCCCTTATAGAAATTTGTGTTCTTCCCAAGATTACCTTTTCTTATGAGCTTTCTATCGAGAGATGGAGGATTGAGGTGGTGGAGGCCCAGGTGGAGGACTCAGTTTCTCCAGTTCGCAGACATGCCGACAAAGGTTGTCACTTATGTAATCTCTGATTTACTTAATAGAAATATCTTTTACTGTCCAATGATATGCATTTAAATGAATATTGAATCCATGGATGTGTTTAATTGCTTATGTATAATTGATTATATATGCTATAGTAGGCCTAACACTATATTATATAGCATTCTTTCCTTGTTTTACTGTTGTTGAGAGTAAATTGCCAAAGTAAGTGGGATTGGAAAAAGCTCAACAGGGATGTACTACAACCGTCCGGAATAAGGTATGTTTCAAGATACTTTAGTGTTATATGTTTTATTATCTTTCATATTGGGAAGGGATTGATTTTTGCGGTTTCTCTATCTATTGTGGTACACCCCAAGCCATAGGAATTTTTGTTCGTAATAGAATTGGCGACCATACTGGAGACATTCCTAGTTGTATTTCTTTGGGTATTTTCGACATTCAATGTGCTAGTATTGTTCTGATTTCTCTATTTTTGTGTTGGGTCTGGGGGCATGATTACCCAACAGTGTCTTGTAGAAGAAAATTATCTCTTATTTTCTCCATTTACCTTATTTTTCTATCTTGTTCTTCTCATACGACGGTTTTCCTGGAATAGTTGCGTACGTATGCAGGTTTATTGAGAACAGTCCCATATGCCCTGATTTTTTTCTTTTTCAGGAAGATTAAGTGTTGCTGGGTGAATTTGGATGATTGCTGAGTCTTCTTTGATGCTTCTGGAGTTTGTATCTCTCCTCTGTTTCTGACCAGAGACTCTTTTTTATTTGATTTTTGAAAATGTTCTTGTCATTTCATTTTCTATTTTTTGTTTTGAGATTAGTGCATTAGGTCTCTTTTTCCTTAGTACTTTGCATGGCTACTGTCTGTAATTGGTTGCAAAGTTTGAGGGTGTTAGAGTCATATTTTTGCTTTTTATCTCATTTAATTCAAAAATACAGAAACATTTTTCTTTTTGCATAGTTATGCATTCTTTGCATTTTTCATTAGCATGGTACTTGCATTAGGTTTTCTTTGTGAATATTAGTTAGATTTTCATATATGAATGATTGCATATACATTTGAAGGAAAACTTTTTCACTTCACGTAGTAGCATGCCCTGTTTTTCATTTGACATAGTGCATTTGCATTGATTGTTAGGTGTGCATTTTACTTCTTGTTGTGTCATAACATCTTTAGTTGCATGACCATTTACCCTTTGAGTAATAAATCCAATTAAAATCAACGCATAATAAAATGAATTCCACTCTTTTCTTTTCTAGGGTGCACCATCAAGACTAGGTTTTAGAGTCTTGGAATAGTTCATTATGAGTCAATTCCCCAAGACCACCAAAAAAAATAATTAGGTGTCTGTCTAGGTGAGAGTGTGAAATTCCTTTATATAGTTAGTGTTTCTCAGGATCCTACTCTTACACAGAAGTTAAACACGAGGCAGTGTGAGCAATTATGATTGGGATGACCCCTAGTCGTAACTGAGCAGCACCGAAGATATTTCCAGGATTGTATTCATATCGGGGGGCTCCTTCGAGAGTTCCAGGCTTTGACACCCTGCCCATATGGTAAATCACGTGTACGAATGTTCTCCTGAGCATTGATTATATTGAGGTGACATTAGTTTCCTTAACTAGGTTATCGAGGGGGTATTTCATAGGTTATTCCACAGCTGTCCTGGCCAGGTAGGGGCCAGATAGCACAATTGCTATATGCATTGAAGATGAGGGCCACTATAACTGGTTATGAACCTCTTCTTGTTTTTTATGTGAGTCTCAAGCCTCTCATAGGCGAGACATACCTACTTCATTCGGGAGCTCACATATCCTACCCTTGTTTTCTTGTGATTTGTCTTTACATTTTATAGGTGTATGCTTTGTGCATGCTAGTGATGGCCTCCTATTTTGCTTACTTACTGCCCTATTTCTAGTTTGAATTTATAAGGAACCAAGCATCTTTGAATCCATCTTGCTATACATTTTATATTCAAATATATATTTTCAAGGACTATATCCCAAGGTTCTTAAAACAGGTAAATTTTTGGTATTTTCATTATTTTGTTTATCATTTCAATGGATTTCAAACTTATAATTAAAAAATATAACTTATGATTAGAAAAACGCTGATCCTTTGTCAAAGTCTTGTTTCCCGCACAGTTACCTTCTTTTCCTGGTGGCTTGATCCCACACCTATTCCAACACTCACTGAGCATGTATCGATTGGCTCAGATATCTGGGGGATTTATTTGCCTGAAATACATATGGGTTCTGCATTCAATCGCTTCCATATTGACCATGAGCTACCTATTGGCATTGTGTAGCCTTGCTTTGTCCAAGAATCATGGGCCCTAATCTTAACCTATTTTCTGCATTGGATCAGTTGTTAGTTGTTTTAATCCTCCTAGAGAAGCGTAGATATTTTGGGCAGGGTCGACCCTTTTCAGTGGTCGACCCATGATGTAATTTGAGCTATAAATATGTATGTGAAAACTTAAAAGGAGCGATATGGTATACTATAAAAACTCTGATTTCAAGTGGTTAATCTACTACTACATTTTACTTTAAACCTTTAGTTCCAGATCTATAAGTGTTGGAGGCAGGGCCCGCCTTCAATTCTTGTTACATTTGCATAGTTTTGTTTTATTCCTATTACTGTAAGAAAACTCATACATCATGTTTTCCTGATACTATTTTTACATGTATGTATTCAGTTTTATAAATAAATAAATAGGATTTACAAGACTCATGATTGGAAATATATATGTGTTTGTGTTGGATTTGCTAGTATTACTGAATGTGTGTGAACAGGTTTGTTTATGTTAATGAGAATGGATAGATAGAGTATTTAATTCATGATTAATACCAGCTTTTATTTGAAGATTTAATTTGGTGAATTGTAGGTTTGAGAGAAATAGGAAGTGTAGTTAAACATGTTGAATCTGAATTCCTTTTTTCTTTCATTTCCAGTAGCTAGATCATATTGTAGGATTCTGTAATTGAGTGATTGAACCTCTGGTTAGAGTCTGTAGGTTATCATTTTCAGAATTTCTGTATAAAATATTTAGAATATGTATTGTTTTTAAAAGATTGTGAGGAATTTGGATGAAATTAGAGGAAGATAATTTGCAGCCTGTTAATATTTGAAATTGTGTATTTTCTAGTATGTTTCGATTTCTTTTATTCATCTTTTTATCCATTCTTAGCCATAGGTTAATTTAGTTTAAAGGATTAGCATAACTGTTTTGGAATTTAATGATGAATGTTAGACCTCTCGGTTTGATTGAATTGAGTTGAAATGTAGATTAGTTAAAGCCCTATTTTTAGCTCTGTTTGAATATTCTTTTTCCAATTCACTTTTATAAGCATAGAGTGCAAGCAGTGTTGTTTCTTTTATTAGTGAATAGGTAAATTTATTTCAGTAATTATATCATAAATGATAGTGTTGGTGTGAAGTAGAGTTGGTAGTATTAAAGGTAGTAAAATTTTAATTCCTGTAGAAGGGTTATTGTACTTGAAGCAGATTCCTTTCTGATGATGGAGCCATTTTAGAACTCTAGTGTGTATAAAGAAGAGTTTACTACATAGAGAAGTTATGTTGGAATTGTTTGAAACAATAAATATTGACTAAATAGCATTTATTTTGTAGGTAAGTTTGAGATTTAAGATCTCTTTTGACAGTAGGATTTCCTTTGAGATTGGAACATTTGATTGCTTAGTTGCTTTGATTCTAAAAGTTAGAAAATTAAAGGTAGATTTGTTATTGGTATCTAGAGATTTTGGAAAATTGATTAAAAGTTAGTATGGTTTGAAATTGATTTAGATATCATTAATTGAACTTGGTAAACTTAAAATTTGGATTGTAAACAACAGTTAAAGATTGGTTCTTTTTCCTAGATTAGACTTGACAACTTTTTGATCTTTGTTGCTCAAGGGAGTAGTTAGTTTTATGAACTACGTTCTTTCTCTTTGCATGTGAGTAGATTGAATTCACCTTAGGAATTAGCTTTAAACTCTCTTATCCCACACATATAGTGTAGCAACTTGAATCTTATGCGTCCCAGTCGATAATTAAATTTAAGGTAAATTAATTGATTATATTTTACCCAACATTTTGGCACCATTGTCGGGGATTTGCTCCAAGGTAAGCTGGTATTTTTCTTGTTTCCTTAATGATTTGTTGTTTTTTTAAGGTAATCTACTATTTCGCTTTCTTTCTATTGATTTGTTGGTTGTTTCTTTTTGGTGTGATTAGTTTTTGCAGATTGGAGGAGAAGGGGCGGTAAGATGAGAGGTAAGAACCTGCACATCTGTTATAACAGGTTCCTTCAAACCCATCTGTAGCATAGGTGTTTTTATTTGATTTGTTAATTAGAAGTTTTGTTATTTATAGTTAATTTTTTATGAGACCTAGAGATAATATAGGTAGATACGTTAAAATCAATTCAGATATTTTTGGAAACAAAACTCCACCACTAACTAACCCTAGGGATAGGTATATAGGCAAGAAGACAGAAGGAAATAGCACCCAAAAATATGTTGAATTAAAAACTGAATTAGAGGAAACTGAAATCCCTCAAGGTGAACTGTTACACTATGTGGAGATACCACAAACTCTTCAAACTTCACCAATAAAGGAAGACCCCAATTTGGTTGACATTGTGGACGTGGAAAAAGTGAATTCCCTTTTTGGTCATACACAAAATTTGGTGATTTCTCAAGTAGAATCTGCCACAATTCCTTACAGCCCATCTTTAGGAAATTCTCCTTTTCAACAACAGCCTAGGAGAGAATGTTTGGATTTCATCCCATCCCCAAAGAGAGATAGGATAGGTTTCAATTGGTTTAGGAATCCTCTTTTTATGAGTGACTAGGAAGTAGGACACCATATGGAAGGAGAAGGAGAACACAAGGGACGAACAGAAAAAACCTTTGGCTTTCCCATTTTGGATCTTGCACGTGATGTCAATATGAAAAATATCCCAGCATCTTCGTTACCTACTTTCTATGGTAAAAGTACTTAAGATCCGAATACTTTTTTGTTTGAATTTGACATCTTGTGTACAAGCTATAACTATTTACATGACACACAAAAGTTAAAACTATTTCCTGCCACCCTTAAAGACTCTGCACTTAGATGGTTTATGGGTCTGGGAGAATCCACTATTCGAAGTTGGGATGAGATGAAGAGTGCCTTCCTTAAGGAATAATGAGACTACTGTGGGCCTAAAGACTCTCAAAATGATATTTTTAAAATGCAACAGCATGAAGACAAGAGTCTTAATGATTTTCTTGAACACTTTAGCTTTGTACTACAAAATTCTAAGTATAATACACTACAGGAATATGCGGTCAGAACTCTTTTTATGAAAGGGATTCTGGAAGAGTATGTGGAAATCCTCAACCTCATGGCATCAAGAGATGTGTCCCATAAATCCTTTGAATAAATTACTGAATTATGTAGGAAATATTCTAGAAGTAGAGCCAAGGCTGGAAGAAATGTGAGGGAGGGTCCTTCCCGCACTTCTAGAACAACAGGAACTAGTGGGTCACAAGAACAGAATTAGGGAAGTTGTTGGAAAATTTTAAAACTGATATTTTAGGCACCTTGAGTTCTCAATTCGATGCGTTGAAAACTAAAATGCGGTAAGAAGAAGAGGACATTGCAGCACTACATATATTATGTCCTAAATACAGAAAAAGACACCCTCTTAAAGAGTGTCCCCTTAATATTATTTCAGTTTGTGCTCTTTGTTCTGACAAACACCATACTGATAATTTCCCTTCATTACCATAATTGCAAGCCCTTTATAAGATTAATAATGAACCCATGGATCAATCGTATGCATCAGAAAGGCCATGGCAGCCTAGACCCCAACACATGTACCAAAAGCCTACTTTTCAAAATCCTACATATTACTACCCAATGCAACAACCTCATCAGCCATGGAGTCCACAAATGTGGCAAAATTGGCCATCTCAACCTACTCAAACCCAACCATGGTAGCAAGGTTGGCGAGGATAGTCTTATGGAGGAACTCAACCAACAGCTCCATTACATACTCCTCCTAGTTACTCTCCATTTCCACCAAATGTGCAACAGTTATTACCTGGTTTTACACCACCTACATTTCCTCCTATACCCATAGTTCCAAAATGATATCAGAATCCAAACCCCCCTCAACCCACGTTGTTACCTGCTCAACCTATATCGAATCCTAATAGCAGACCATCCCAGCCTCTTCATAATGCTGAAATGCAAATGGACCTAACTTATGTGATTCATTCAGCTGCTATACAAGAAATACAGTTAATGTCTGGGAAAATTTTAAATAAAACCCCTCCAGCAGTGATTATTCAAGAAGAATGTGGAGAAGAAACTGCTGAAAAAGAAGTTCAGGAGGAGGAAGAAGTTCCAAATGCATTAGAAAACACTCAAGTACCTAGAACACAGATTTCTCAATCAACTACACAACGACAATTGAATAATGATCCTCCTTACCCAGAAAGGTTATTAATAGAGAAACTTGTAGTTCATTCGCAATTTGATCTTGAGAAAGAGTTAAGAAATGTTTGTATTCAGATTCGATTACTCCAAGCCATTAGAGATGTTCCTATTTATTCAAAGATGGTAAGAGAGTTATGTTTGAAGAAGCCAGGTCGAAAACAAAAAGATCCACCAACAATACATGTTATAGGCCAACTGTCTGATTATATTTCAGACTATCCCTTACTTCCAAAGTTTGCAAACCCTGGGAACCCAGTTGTAACTAGTTGTATTAATGATATTCCCATAGGAAACACTCTAGTTGACTTGGGGGTAGCATTGAATGTTATGTCTATGACCACCTTGCAGAAATTACAATTGTATAATCTCCTCAGACCTACTCCTACCATTTTGGAATTGGCTGATAGGAGTACAGTTAAACCTGTAGGGGCATTGGATGAGATTACAGTCACTGTAGCTTCTTGGGAGTATCCAATGGATTTCCTGGTACTCCAAACCAAATATCCAATTAAGGAACACCCTGTTATACTAGGTAGACCCTAGTTAGAAATTACTAATGCTTTCATAGGATGTAGAGAGGGTATTTTAACTATATCACATGGTACTTCTCTACAGAACCTTATCATTTATCCACCAGATCAACCTGTAATAGAAAACATGTTATGGTTAGAAATTCCTTATGGAGATGAGGATGTTGAACAACCTTTACTATCCATCAGTCAAACTAGGGGACTAGAAGACCAAACTAAAGATGATATTTTAGATCTATTTATTTCAGCCACTACTAGTGTTGATTTTCCCCACTCCTTTTTTGAATTGGATTATGTTTTCACTGAAAATTTTCAAGAACAGTATGACCCTTCAACTATCTCATCATCCGTAATTTTATTTATAGATGAGAAAGTTGGAGCTTTAACCATACCAATGGAGATCAATCCTGGAAGGTCTTTAATTATTAATGCAAATTTGACTCAAGACCAACAAAGTCAGTTAGTCCAATTACTGGAAGCACAGTCTGGAGCATTTGCTTGGACTTATGCTGATAAGAAGGGAATTAACCCTGACACATGTATCCATCATATTTACACTCAGGAAAACATTAGTCCTGTAAGGAAACCACCGAGGAGAATGAACCCTACTCTTAAAGACATTGTAAAAAATGATTTACAAAAATTACTTGATGGAGATTTTATTTATCCCATTTCTGATAGTAAATGGGTATCTCCTTTGGTGATTGTCCCAAAGAAGGGAGTCAAGTGGACAATATGCGTAGATTTTTAGGAACTGAATGAAGCAACTTTAAGAGACTATTTTCCTCTTCCCTTTATAGATCAGGTCTTGGACACTTTGTCCGGGAAATGATATTTTTCTTTTCTTTATGGATACAATGGATACAATCAGATTAGAATAGCCCCGAAAGACCAAGATAAAACTACTTTCACTTGTCCATGGGGAACATATGCTTACAAGGTGTTACCATTCAGATTGTGTAATGCCCCTGCTACTTTCCAAAGGGTAGTGTTAGGAATTATAGTTGACTTGGTTCATGATTGCGTGGAAACATATATGGACGGTTTTACAGTATATGGTAATGATTTCAAAGAAGCCTTAGAAAACTTAGAAAAAGTCTTACTCAGGTGCCAAGAAACAAACCTTGCCTTAAGTCATGAAAAGTGAAAAATGATGTTAACTAAGGGCATTGTGTTAGGACATCATATCTCGTCAGAAGGTATCAAGGTGGATCCAACAAAGATTGAAATCATTACCAATTTACCTCCACCAACTACACAAAAGGAAGTTAGAAGTTTTATGGGACATGCGGGTTATTACCGTAGGTTTATTACCAACTTTACTAAGATAGCAAACCCACTTTTCAAGTTGTTAGCCAAGGACATTGATTTTTGTTGGGATCAACACTCTCAGGCAGCTTTTGACACTTTAAAAACATAATTGTCTTCAACACCAGTTTTGAGAGGACACAACTGGTCTTTGCCCTTTAATATACAAACTGATGCTTCTGATACTGCCCTAGGGTGAGTGCTTGGACAAAAAGAAAATCAATCTTATTATGCTATTTATTTTATCAGTAAAAATTTAACACCAACAGAACTAAATTATACAGTGACTGAAAAAAGAATTTTTAGCAGTAGTTCATGCTATTAATAAATTTCAACATTACATTATTGGCTATGATGTTTTTTTTCACACTGATCATTCTGCTATTATATTTTTTATGAATAAACGTATAACTAGTGCGAGAGTTACTAGATGGCTTCTTTTGCTACAAGAATTTAACATTACTATAATTGATAAACTAGGAAAGGAAAATCTGGTTGCATATTTTCTTTCACGATTGACTCATAATGATGATAATGTTCTTGTAGATGATACTTTTCTTGACGAAAATTTGTTTGTTGTCTCTATTAAAATACCATGGTTTGCAGACATAGCCAATTATTTAGTTAGAGGAAAAGTACCTGCTCATCTTCCATCATATGAAAAATGAAGGATCATAAAACAAAGTTCCAACTATTCATGGGTAGGTAGTGATCTCTTTCACACTGGTCCATATTTGATTATCAGAAAATGTGTAAGAGAAGATGAGATATATGATATCCTTCAAGCCTATCATGATGGGCCCTGTGGAGGAAATTTTTCAGACAAGTGGACAGCATACAAGGTGTTACATCAAGTTTATTACTGGCCCACACTTTTCAAAGATGCTGCAAAATATGTACAGGGTTGTGATAGTTGTCAAAGGATCGGGAGACCCACTGCTGCTGATGAAATGCCTTTACAAACCTAGGTGTAGATTGAACCCTTTGAAATGTGGGGATTGGACTTTGTTGGACCAATCTCACCAATGTCATGAAAAAAGAGGTATATATTAGTCTGTATTGACTATGTGACTATGTGGGTAGAAGCAAAATCTTTGTTAAAGGCCACTGAGAAATCATTCATAGAGTTTATTTATGAAGAAATTTTTACTCGCTTTGGGATTCCTCATTAAATTGTGACTGACAATGGAGCACAGTTTGTCTCTAAGTCAATGATAGAACTAATAGAGCAGTATGGGATTAAACACTATAAATCCTCTCCTTACCACCCCCAAGCAAATGGTCAGGTGGAGTCAACAAACAAAGTGTTAGAAGCCATTTTGACCAAAACTGTGCAAATGCATCATAAGGACTTGGCATATAGGCTTCCCGAGGCACTATGGCCTTATAGGACTATGTGGAGAAATACCATAGGGAATATTCCATATAAGCTTGTTTATGGGAAACAGGTTTTGCTCCCTATAGAATTTCAATTGAAAACCTTCCGTACTACTGCACAATTGAGCCTGAATTTGGATGAAGCCCAGGAACAGAGATTGATGTAGTTAAATGAACTTGATGAAATTAGACAAGATGCTGTCCAACGAACTGCTTTAATCTAGAATCGAAGGACTAAATGGCATGCCAAGTTTTTGAAGCAGAAAACTTTTCAAGAAGGTAATTGGGCCCTGTTGTTTGACTCAAGGTTTAAACACTTCAAAGGTAAACTTACAACCAGGTGGATGGGACCATATGAAATTGTGACTATTTTTTATAATGGCTCTGTCAAAATAAGAACAATTGATGATGAACAAGTTACATTTGTGGTAAATGGACATCAGTTAAAGGTATACCATAAACCTATTTCTAAGCAGGAATTCATTTGTAATATGACTCAGCAATCTGAGCTAGAGTTGGTAGGTGAAGAAGTGACTTCTTCACCTCCTACTCTCTCTTGAAGTAATATCTGATGGAACTTTTTTTTGTATATATGTACAAGAGTGTGTTTTTCTTATCATTAGGTTCTCTTTTTGAATTATGAAGGTATTTTCTTTGGTGAGAGCTTCGGGTATTTTAAAAGGGAAGTCTTTCTGTTACCTTTCTTATTTTAGAAAGTTGATCCCTTTTACAAAGATTTTTTAGGAACTTTCCTTATTTGAATTAATTTATGAGAGATACTCTGAATATCTTTACTGGTTTTGTTGAGTTATTGCAATACCTGTATCAAATAAAAATTGAAAAATGTTTTTTCTTTATTCATACAGGTTGTCTATCTATCTAGCTATGCCTCTATTAGTTATTTAAATACTCAAGGGGTTTCACTTATGGAATCATAGTATACTAGTGCAATTTGACTTGGTTTCACACTTGATTGAACGAATATTTTTACAAGTAGTAACAGCTGGGGACATTGAGTTATTATCCTGAAATGCACCACCATAATTTTATAAGGGATGGTTTTCAATACTAAAGAATATTTTGATCATTATCCATTGGCTTTCATTATATTAAATATATATATATATATTATAAATAATTCCAGCCATCTTATGTTTTTCAATTTATACATTTATAGGGGTTAGTTATTCATACAGACAAACCTTTATAGACATGCTTCAAGAAAAAATCTTCCAATTTAACACCATCACACTCCTAGAAGGTTTTCAAAGCTTCTCCCCCACTCATCAATGCAGGAGCAAATTATAAATTCTATATTCAAGATTAATTTGGGACAAGAGCCTCTGGTAGCAAAAGGGTGTAAGAGGTTAACCCACTAGGATATTGAACAGGTCCACTAGCAGCGGGTACCAGCCTGTGGTATAAATAGGTAAACCCATCAAGGTACTGAATAGGCCTATTGGCAATGGGGCATTCTTCCTAGGGAAGAATTTTATTAGGTATTACAGGTACCCCATCAGAGTACTGAACAGGCTCGCTGGCAGTGGGTTCTGAATTTGATATCTATTTTAATGCCTCATTTTAACTTGTTTGTATGAACAATGTACTTTTGTAAATGTTAAAGAGAAGACATGTTTGGTTAAATGAAAATTAAAATTAACTATTTTTAATAGCCATTCGATAATCATATTCAGATGCTTTAAGTCTCTATTACCTGATCTTTACTATAGAAGAGATTCATGCCTCTAGAGTGTACTTATGTTTAGTGATTCAATGAACATAGTTGTGAACCTTATTTTCACCACTCAAACCTTCTTGTGTGAAGCTGAGCCAAGTTGACCAGTACACTATTGGTCTCATTTAGTACTCCTCTTATCTTGTTTTTTTTAAGGCACCATATTTTGTGAAGAAATTCTATATGGATAAAGAGGAGAAAGTCTATATTTATGGATTGAAGTTTTGAATTTTTTTAATAGTTAGATGCGAGAATGAGATAGACAGGTCATGGATTCCTTTTAATTCTGCCTTTATATTGATAATAATGTGTAGTTTTCTGACCTAACCTTGTTTATGTGTGGTCAGATGAAGAAGAAACAACTGAATATCATTAATGGAAATTGTGCAAGGAACTTGCTGGATAGAACAAATTTTTCAGACAGTTTCAGTTTTATTTTTCAACTCACAAAAGTTGGACATTTTGGAGACAAAAAGCTATTTGTCCTTGGTTGTAACATTGTCATCCTACTGGCAACCATTTCCACCCCTACAAGCTTGAAAATTCCCTTGTATCTGAACATGAAAATAATAGACTCAGGCTGGGTCAGGTGCCGAATGGGGTGTTGGAATAAGTACTAAGAAAACTAGTAAATTAAATTTTTGAGGTAACTTCCAGAATGTTGGAGTAAGTTTTAACTATTGAAATCTAGGTATCTTTTTAATTTGAAAAATGATTAAATAATGGGAATTTACCTTGACTAATTATATCGCATATTTTACGAGTATCTTTTGGTTCCTAAATTCGACATAAGTATATTTTTCAACCATGCTCAAAATCACCTCTTTTATTGCAAATAATTTAATGACATACAAACTGCGGTAAATTTTATTTCATATTATTGATTATTTTATACCAGTAATTTATACACAATAGTTTATATAATAGTTTGCCACTTTAATTTTTATTTATGTCATTAATTTTCTAAAGTCTGAATCTTGACTCCATGACTAAAAGTGACATTTGATATGTCTTAATGCTATGAATTTATCCTAGAACGTGTCGTTATTATTATAAGGCAGCGAAGTATGGGATGTATGTGCCTTTATATATTATAATTTCCCTTGCACATTCGTCATTACCATTCTAATTTTCCCTTCCTTTCCATCATACTTTTAAATGGGTTGGTTCTAGTTTTCATTACTACCATCTGGAGGGAGTCTAATAGAGGTTTTTGATGACCATTCAAATTGTTGTGTGTTCTCACTCCACCATTTACTCAGTTCCTCATCCTATCCCCGTGTCTCCATGATGATTAATCACCATGAACCCACTGTGTATGGTCAATTATTGGCCATGCCCGAGTTTTCAGCTTGCAGTGAGTTGTTTGTTCGAGCTAGATGGAATCCTTTCTTAACCACTCTTCAGGGGCATGGAAACATAGTATCCTTGAAATTTTCCCTAGGATTCGATGGTCACACTGACAAGGTAGGGTAGTTGGTGTTTCAAGTCACAAAGGAATTGGTTGCACAGGCTATAGGGATTCCATGAATAGGGGACCAATGGTTCAAGAACTTTAATCTGCCGCGCAAGGATTATGACTATGTTTTTAAACTATAGTTCCAGACTATGAAGGGAAAAAAAGGGTTTTCAAAACTGTGGATCAGAGAAGAGTTTATCAACTCTCTAGTGATTATTACCAAGCTTATCACATGTGAAGGTCGATTTTCTACTTTCAAAGCCTGCCATTTTCGATTGATTTCGCATTTTGAATTTGGTAAGCTCCTCAACTTCCCATATTATTTCTGGAAAAGTTTAGGGAAGATGGCCTCTGAGGTTAGAAAAAATGTAGAAAACCCTACTCACAGTCTGTATCATCATGGTCTTATTAAGATGGTTCTTTTAGATGAATTGAAGAAAAAGAATCAGACCTGGGAACAATTTCTATATGAATAATATAACTCCCATATTAGTTCACCTCTGGTTAATGAAGCAAGTGAACCCCATATTCTTGATCCTCCTGATAAGGTATCCTCTGTGAATGTTTCTAAAGATCGAACTAGCCATATTCAGGAACAAGGAATTAAGAATTGTAAGAGAGAAGGAAGGTCCAATGCTAAGAAGCCTCAGGGGTTAAAAGGGTGAAAACCAAATTCTTAGTCTGATAGTGGGCAAGGATAGCCCAACTTTGGGAAATCTCCTGTTTCGTTAACTCGTAGGTTTACCCGTAGCATGGCTACCCTAAAGAAAAAGATAGAACCTAAAGATAAAATGCCTATTCATGTCCAATTATCTTCATCTACTTCTTCATCTGCACGTGATGATTCTCATTCAATTGATTCCCATTATAGTCCTCCAATGCCGAGTCCTATTGTAGATTCTTCATTTCCATTCCATTCCTCAGCATCTTGGGTTTTAAAATCTGATCAGAAATTCATCAAATCTCATCGATCAGCTACTTTAGCCCAGGGGGTTGAATATTTTCAATAGAAAAACCTTGAGTTAACTAAACAGTTACATGAACATATTCGATTACATCGATTTATTAAACAATAAAATGCAGTCTTGAAAACTAAGGTGGCATCCCTGCAAACACTAGTTGATGATATAATTGGGTCCAATCACAGTCTTAGGAAGTAGTTGAGGAAAAAGGATAAACAACTTGAGGAATTAATCAAAGCACAATAGAGAACAGCTCCATCCCCTCCTCAAGTGCAAGTGTTGTTTAACACTTCAGCTTCAGTCTCTAGAATTTATCTCAAATTTTGATCATCAATTTTGTTTCTCAATTTTGTATATCAGGGTCAAAATTTTCTTGCATTGGGACATGCAAGGTCCTCAGTCTGGGGGAGATGATGGCCTCGTGTTTTGCTTGCTTACTTCCCTATTTGTAGTTCTAATGTATAAGGAACAAGGCATCTTTGAATCCATCTTGTTATATATTTTATGTTCAAATATATATTTTCAAGGACTATATCCCAAGGTTCTTAAAGCAGGTAAATTTTTGGTATTTTCATTATTTTGTTTATCATTTCGATGGATTTCAAACTTCTAATTAAAAACTCTAACTTATAATTAGAAAAATGCTGATCCTTTGTCAAAGTCTTGTTTCTCGCATAGTTACCTTCTTTTCCTAGTGGCTTGATCCTGCACCTGTTCCGGCACTCACTGAGCATGTATCGATTGGTTCAGATATCTGGGGTATTTATTTTCCTGAAATAACATATGGGTTCTACATTCAATCGCTTCCATATTGACCGTGAGCTACCTATTGGCATTGTGCAGTTGCTCTGTCCAAGAATCGTGGGCCCTAATCTTAAACAACACGTGGGTTTTAGGCTACTTGATCACTGATTTGCAAAGGATCCGAATCAAATCTGATGTCTTAACCTATTTTCTGCATTGGATCAGTTTTTAGTTGTTTTAATCCTCTTGGATAAGCGTAGATATTTGGTCATGGTCAACCCTTTTCAGTGGTCGACCCATGATGTAATTCGAGCTATAAATATGTATGTGAAAACTTAAAAGGAGTGATATGTTATACTGTAAAAACGCTGATTTCAAGTTGTTAATCTACTACTACATTTTACTTTAAACCTTCAGCTCCAGATGTAGAAGTGTTGGAGCTAGGGCCCACCTTCAACTCTTGTTACATCTGTGTAATTCTATTTTATTCCTATTACTGTAAGCAAACTCATACATCATTTTTTCCTGATACTATTTTTACATGTATGTCTGCAGTTTTATAAATAAATAAACAGGATTTGCAAGACTCGTGATTGGAAATATATATGCGATTGTGTTGGATTTGCTTGTATTACTGAATGCATGTGAATATGTTTGTTTATGTTAATGAGCATGCATAGATGGAGTATTTAATTCATGATTAATCTCAGCTTTTATTTGCAGATTTAATTTGGTGAATTGCAGGTTTGAGAGAAATAGGAAGAGTAGTTAAACATGTTGAATCTGAATTCCTTTTTTCTTTCGTTTCCAGTAGCTAGATCATATTGTAGGATTCAATAATTGAGTGATTGAACCTCTGGCCAGAGTCTGTAGGTTAGCATTTTCATAATTTCTGTATAAAATATTTAGAATATGTATTGTTTTTAAAAGATTGTGAGGAATTTGGATGAAATTAGAGGAAGAGAATTTGCAGCCTGTTAATAGTTGAAATTGTGTATTTTCTAGTATGTTCTGATTTCTTTTATTCATTTTCTTATCCATTCTTATCCATAGGTTGATTTAGTTTAAATGCTTAGCATAATTGTTTTGGAATTTAATGATGAATGTTAGACTTCTCGGTTTGATTGAATTGAGCTGAAATGTAGATTAGTTAAATCCCTATTTTTAGCTCTGTCTGAATATTCTTTTTCCAATTCACTCTTATAAGCATAGAGTTCAAGAAGTGTTGTTTATTTTATTAGTGAATAGGTAAATTTATTTCAATAATTATCTTGTGTGTTGGTGTGAAGTAGAGTTGGTGGTCTTAAAGGTAGTAAAATTCTAATTCTTGGAGAAGAGTTATTGTACTTGAAACATATTCCTTTCTGATGATGGAGCAGTTTTAGAACTCTAGTGTGTATAAAGAAGAGCTTATTATCTAGAGAAGTTATGTTGGAATTGTTTGAAACATTAAAGATTGACTAAATAGCATTTCTTTTGTAGGTAAGTTTGATATTTAAGATCTCTTTTGACAGTTGGATTTCCTTTAAGATTGGAACATTTGATTGCTTAGTTGCTTTGATTCTAAGAATTAGAAAATTAAAGGCAGATTTGTTATTGGTATGTAGAGATTTTGGAAAATGGATTAAAAGTAAGTATGGTTTGAAATTTATTTAGATCTCATTAATTGAACTTGGTAAACTTAAAATTTGGATTGTAAACAGGAGTTAAAGATTGGTTCTTTTTCCTAAATTAGACTTTACAACTTTTTGATCTTTGTTTCTTAAGGGAGTAGTTAGTTTTATGAACTAATTTCGTTCTCTTTGCATGTGAATAGATTGAAGTCACCTTAGGAATTATATTTAAACTATATTATCCCACACATGTAGTGTAGCAACTCGAAGCTTACGTGTCCCGGTCGATAATTAAATTTAAGGTAAATTAATTGATTATATTTTACCCAACAGCTGGTTTGCCTAGGGTTTGTGTAATTAGATCAAGTCCTTTTATTTCTTGATTCATTGTGGATTCGGGTGTGATACCTCGCTATTCTCATTTTTTAGTAGGACTTCCACTTTCCACATCTCCTCCTCCTTTTGGAGAGAGAACTAGATAGTCTGGGAAGACTACTTCTCACTTTGATTCACACACCATGGGAGATCATGAGGATAAGATTCCTAAGATTTATTCTCCACCTCACGAGGTTGTGGAGGAAAATCCTATTAGAACATATGATCCTATACATGAACAACCTTCATGATCTGGTTATGATCCCTCATTCACAGGTTGTTGGTATTGGTTTCCGGGCGACGAGACTCACTATGAACCCACAAGCACTAGTAATGTTAGATATGACATACCTGATATTCTTGAGTCTGATCCGGCATATCATGTCAAGTCGAAAGTTGACCCTGGCACTACGCCTGGGGGAGCTCCCACTCTTTTCCATGTGGAAAGGTTTGGGGGCACCAGTCACATTGCACCTGCCATCCTACTGGTGGAGGATTTTTCACATGCTCCTACTAGGCCTAGTGTTAGTAATCCTATTCAGATACCAAGACTGAGACAGGTGAACATTGGGAACACTACTTATATTCCTTCACATGTCCCTTCATCCTCGAACCCTATTCCTTTGAATGTGTTTGTAACGACTCATCCTCCCCCTAATTCACGTGTTCCTTCAGGACAAAATGTTGCTACTAGCCATGTTCATTTTACGACTGCTAATACGGTTGTATCTCAAAGTTGAGTACCTCCTATTGTGTCAACAGGTCATGTACCTATTTCTGGATCGTCTCATGTTCCACCTCATGAAGCTTCCCATATACCAAACTATGGACCTTCTCATGCTACATCTGATGGAACACCTTATGGAGCTTCTCGTGGACATTATTATGGACCACATTATGGACAAAACTATCAACCATATGGGTACAGGCATATACAACCTGCTTACTCTTCCAATTATGGATTTGTAGCACCTCATAATCAAGGAACCCCACATCACAATGCTTCCATGCCACCCTACATGGGTCAAATGGGAGGAGGTTATTATGGCCAAATCCATGGTATTTATAGCAATCAACCTTACATGAATCAAAACTATCAGGGAGCATGGAATTGAATGGCTTGACCTAGGCTCCCTTTCCTTGCAACTTTGAACTTAGCTGACTTGTCGAGATTGATGAATGATCCTGTGTCTTATAACCTGGCATGGTCGGATGTCCCTAACAAGGTTCGTTCGGACATTCCCAAGTTTGAAGATAGGGTTGGTGAAGATCTTGGTGAGCATGTCACCAATTTCCACCTTTAGTGCTCTTCCAATTTCTTACATGACGATTCAATTTGTTTAAGGCTATTTCAATGCACCCTAATGGGTCCTGCAGTGAAATGGTATATAGAGTTACCTGAGGGGGATTATGCAACATTTGATGATCTTGGGCTGAATTTCCTTAATCATTTCCAGCTACTCGTATGTTACGATGTCAGTACCGAACTCTTGTTGACCTTTTGGAAAGATAAAGCTACACACGTCTTGGATCATATTCGAGAGTGGCGTAGATGGAAATGGTTAATATAAGCTTTTATGCCACCAGAGTTTCTTCTTGAGTGGTTCCTCAAATCATTATTACCTTATATAGTGAAGGATGTTTCTAGATCCGGAGTTCAAAATGAGGAACATGCTATTTTTAGGGCACAAGAGTTGGATTTGATCTATGCTCAATCCGGAATTTTGTATGAGATTATACCTTATGCTCCTAGGTCCAATTTTGACACCAAGGTCAAGCCTGGGCCACATGCTGATGGTATTGTGGGCTATACAAGTACCAAACCTATGGAATAGGTTATGAAACATATGAGCCAATTGTTAATTAACCAGTCTACATCGGGACAAGCTACGGCTTCATCTCAACTTACCCAATCAGAGAATGTACTTTTCTTGCAGTTGTCGAACCTGAAAGGCAACCAAAAACCTGGAAGGAATAAGAAAAAATGAAAAAATAATCATAAGGTTGGGAATAAGAATAGAAATGCTAATAATAATGACAAGAACAATAATTCTAGGGGGGACAAATAGTCTAAATGAAAGGTGAAGTTTCCTTCCAAGTTGTGTAAGGAATACCATCTCACTCACTTGTGCCCATGTATGTAAGATGCATCGAGGTTCATAGCACAGGGCCCAGATGTGTTAACTAATCCTTTACCCAACAATCAAAATATGAACTCGAGGACTATTGATCCTGGTTGTCTATTGGGTGGAAATAAAAACCCTCTGGAGGCCACTAGTGGTCATGGTTTCATCAACATGGTGCATGCTACTAAGGTTGTGTCTCATGTGAAATATTATGGTTCATCACAACCAGACCTTGGAAAAGAACCTTCCCCACCTGAGAGCCCTTTGCGAATCGAAAATCCTACGAATAAACCTGAATCTCCACCTCATATTCCTAAGGGAGTCTTAAAGCATTCGAGACATAATCCTAATGCCCAAGCCACCCAGAACTATTCAATTGTCTAGTATTTGGGCCAGAATCATTGTGCAATGTCCGCGTTAGAAGTGTTTCAGACTCGTTCTTCGCAGAGGAAAGCCTTGTTGTCTACTCTTGGGGTTAGTGATGATAACTCTTCTACTATGATCAAATTTGAAACCATAGGAGTAAAACCTTGCTTTCCTTAATACATGTCTCTTTTGATTCATGTAGAGTGTCTGAACAACACCATTAAGTGTACTGTCATTGATGAAGGTACTACTTCTTTCATGATGTCTTTGACATGTTGGAAGGGTTTTGGTTCTCCCAAGTCGTCTCAATCCACTACTATGTTGACAGCTTTCGATGGTAGAACATTTTGGCTGCACGATATTCTTCCTTCTCTAGAGGTCCAATCGGGAGTGAATACCATCACAATTGAGGTAGAGGTGGTTGATGCGCCCCTCGACTACAATATTTTACTGGGTAGGAATTGCATGTATAGTATGAAAGTTGTAGCTTCTTCCCTCTTTCAAGTGACATGCTTTCCATTTATGTGAATATTGTTACGATTGATCATAATTCATTCCATAATCTGAGTGTCAATGCATCATCGGGAGCTTCTATATCTATTATTGATCATTCTCAACCTGCAACTGGGAGTGTTGGTGTAGGTATGTATCCTTCTCTTATGGGAACCTTTAGTTGTCTTGCTCTCGTTCTTATGATTGGGTCTTGTTTTGATGGGGCTTCATCCTTGTTGAATTTGGTGTCTTTTTTCACTTCCCATATGGAAGATCCTTGGATTCTTCCTTCACTGAGTACTTCGAGTGTGCCCATTGATATAGACATGTCGTTTCCTGCAACAATGGTGGTGTATCAAGCGAATATTGATAAGGTTGTAGAGCCTAATCCTTCCTCTTCATGGACGAAGGAGGTGGACCCACATGTGCTTCCTGCATGGGTGGTAGAGTCATCTCACTCACATGATTTCCTCGATGATGTTTTTCCATCAGATGAAGCTATTCTTGAGACCATGTTGGGGGTTGAGAAACCTTGGGAAGAGATGCATCATCGATCATATTTTCTTCCTAAGCTCGATCATATGGAGTGTAATGAATTTAGGAAGATTCTTATCGATAATATTGGTAGCCCCGTGGTTCCATTAAGATCCGCTAGTCAAATGACTAATGGAAACATGGCTAATTTATCACCAACCATTCCTATCAATATTTTTAATGATCCTGGCAAGGTTGAGAATGTCCACATTGGGGTGGGCTGTTCCCCTGATGAGATCAAGGAGTATATCGAGTTGTTTAAAGAGTTTCATGACATTTTTTCTTTTTCATACGAAGAGATTCTAGGTATTGACCCTCGTATTGTCGAACATGAGATCAAAACATATTGGGATGCAAAATCAGTTCAACAATGTTTACATGCGGTGAAACCTAGAAAAGAACCCACCATTAAGGATTGGATAGAGAAAATATTGAAATATGGTTTTATCTATCTCGTTCCCTTGACAGAGTGGGTTTCAAATCATGTTTTGATGGATAAGAATCAGGGAGCTATCCGCATATGCACTCAAAGGACTCTAGACTCCTATCCCAGAATAAATGATATGAAGTCGATGGGATGGAATCCACTGGAAGGAGGGAATTACAGAATCCCCCATCAACCAACACGAGGTACTCAGCAACATTGTATAACATGGAAGGAAAAAATTTGCATGAACCAGTAGTAGTACCAGGAATGGTCGACATGCAAAGTCAAGACAATTGAGAAATGGCCAACTTAGGTTTCAACTTCCTTCGAACAAGAGCATAAAAGTGAATGATGATTGAATGTAGGAAATGTAGACTCAATATACAAAACTGAGACATCCCTACAACACATGAGGCATCAATAGAGGCTCCATAGAGACTGGAAGCTTAACCAATCGGTGGATATAAACTCAGAAAAATGAGTACAGGGTTCTGATTCTCTTTCTCAAAGAAATCCCTTATTTTCAGGTTGAGCCAATCTTGGATCTCTTGTTCTTTCAGATGCCACAATATACCCTCCCTCCTCTTCAAACTAAGGTTCCAACAATGGAACCATTTCTTAACACAAATCCAGTCAACATGGGTCCTCTCTCTATCGACACCCAAACCATCATGATATCCTTGAGCACCATCCCATACAGGTTTTAATCCATTCCACAACACCTGTAGAACAGATGAAATATCACCCGATATGTTTGAGGGAGAGTTGATAGAACCAAGTTTTCAGAATAGGGAGAAGGGCTATGTGTGGTTACTTAGTGACTAATCGAAGCATCATTCCATAGATCTACTCATTCATAGTATGCATTAAAAAATCACAGTAACATAACTCATTCAACATATCACAGCAACATAACCCATTCAATGTAAATATATTGATGCCTAGATAGATCTAACATTGTACGATTAAAGAAGAAAAAACATCACATCAATCATAGATCCATATCACATATACCCATTATGTTCATTATTAGATCACATAAAACAGGACAAAAGGGAAAACAATAAAAGAAATAGTAATTCGACTCAACCTCTGTCATGTAATATTAACTTCCACCATAAAACATCAGTTCTCAAAACAAATCCACAATACGCATACACAGATCAGAGAAAGTCAAAACTGAGTTTTGTCTTAGAAGATCCAAAAAAATTCAAGTCTCTAAGGAGCAGCTAAGAACCCATGTATCTAAGAAGTGTCCAAGAGATACTAAAATTTGCAATTCGACATCTACTTATAGGATTGCATCTTACATCAGTGGTCCACTTAACCAACTTCCTAACTAACGCTTAACATATTTTACAAAATAGTCACCACTATCCACTATATGCAGTCCAAAAATACAAAAGATTACCAAGGATACATAGAATAATATAGCTGTGACTTGCGCATCATTTTCCACTTGCACAGTATATTTGACCTTGCGTAGCATCCACGATGCTCTGCAACAAACTTATCCCAAAACCTCCTGCCAACAGTGTTTCTTTTGATTTCTCGTCATCTAAATTTTTCCTCCATGTCTTCCCATGAGGTATCCTGCTTACTTGTCCTTTATCATCTTCTATGTTTGTGTCTTGTTTCATTCTCAAATTTTTATGTTCTCCCTGGATTCTGCAGTCAGTAGCCTTGTGACCACGCTTATGACAAAAATGATAGTATGCATAGAATTTCCCTTTATTTTTGAGGAATCTTTTATCTTCTTTCTTCACAACTTCCATCTTCTTCCATTGTTTCTAAGCTTCTACTAAAACACTCTTCATTAGCTTACATTCTCTACCCATATTGCCAAAGTTATTACATTTGTAACACTCTATGTCATATATTTTAAGAGGTCCAATTGGTTTATTATTTATTCCTTTTGGTTTACTAGACATAACCTTCTTATATTCATAAACCTTTCCATAAGCTATGCATTTCAGGGATTTATGACCAAAATTATTACAATAGTAACAATGACCCAACAATAACTGCTAATATCTATTTGTCATTGGTCTCTTAGACACCTCATTAGTTTTGTCTTTTTCATGAAAGGATGAGATATATTTCTTCATTTCTTCCCTTTTAACATGAGACTTTAGTGCATCATGGCTTCTTTCATTTCCACCTTAGTTTGTAATAGAGGAATATCATGGTTCCTTTACTTTGTCATAGCCTAGAATAGGTTTATC
Organism: Pseudotsuga menziesii; assembly: GCA_001517045.1. Lineage (NCBI taxonomy): Eukaryota > Viridiplantae > Streptophyta > Pinopsida > Pinales > Pinaceae > Pseudotsuga > Pseudotsuga menziesii. The sequence continues at coordinate 465,591 of LPNX010044663.1, forward strand.
ATTTGATCATATTTGGATACTTAAGATATCATCTAAGATCCTTGAGTTGCTCTCAAACTTTGATTTGATGTATTTGATCAACCCCTTTTCTAAGTTGAATAATCTCTTTTTCAAGTTTTTTAGAATCTTGGATTCTCTCCTTGAGGAGAAATACTAGATCTTCTCAAGTATTCTTGTCTTGTTGAAGTTGGTTCTTCAAGTCCATAATAATTTGATTTGTTTCTTCTTGGTACTTTGACAATTTCTCTTTCAATACATTGATTCTTTTCCTATATTTTTCAATTTCATCAACAAAAACCATGTATTGAGCTTCTATGTCCACTTTTGATTACTCATTTGAATTTGTTCTGCCTATAAATAAGATTTTTGCATCTTCACTTTCATTGTCACTATCTTATTTGGAATAGAAGTTGTTCTCCTTTTTCTTAAACTTCTTCTTACTCGTGGTATTATCCTTATGACAACTAAATTATTTATGATAACTCTCCTCTTGTTTTGGGTAGGGACACTTATTGGAAAAATGTCCAATTATTCCACAGTTAAAACATTTCCAGGGTATCTTTCCTTTGTATTTCCCAGTACATCTCTCAAGTTTACTAATGAAAATAGATTCTTCATCATCTAGGTTCTATAATTGGTTCTTGGATAGGGTTTTAAGTATTTCCTCTTTTCTTGAGGGTTCATTATGTCTTATCCTCATCTCATATGGAGTGAACATCCCATATATTTCATCTACTCTCATGTCATCAAGGTCATCCCATTCTTCTAGAGTGGAAACTTTTAAGTCATACTTCATTGGCAATGTTCTTAGTACATTCTTGTTATAATTGATTTCACCACTCCAGGTGAATCACACTTTGTATGGCCTTCCCCTATCCCGCTGCAGACTCCTTAGACCCCATGCACCATTTTTTGTCCTTTAATGTTTCCTTGATCATCCCTAAAAACATGTGAAAAATGATACACGTGAATTTTAAACCTATAAGCACGTATATACGTGGGTTTGACCACTAAAACCACGTACATCGGGATGTGTACATAATACAAATCCTTTTGGAGTTTTCCTTGACATGGATCTGACTCATTTGACTCCTGGCCTTCCCTATGTCTTGAGATCTCTCAGATTCGACCTTTCATTACCCCTTTGAAAAGCTATATAAGGAACCCCTTGGTACATTGAAGGCAAGAAGAGAGAATTGAGAGCAAAGAAACTATAGTCCATTGTTGATGGAACTTATGCTTGAGTCTACATCCCTTTGTCCCTTGGAGCACTAGTGTGTTCTTCCCAAGATTTCCTTTTGCTTGTGAGCTTGCTTTTGAGAGATGGAGGATTGAGGTGGTGGAGGCCCAAGTGGGGGATTCAGTTTCTCTGGTTCACAGACGTGCCGTCAGAGGTTGTATCTTGTAATCTCTGATTTATATTAATAGAAATATATTTTCCTATCCAATAATGTGTGTTTGAATGAATATTTTATCCATGGGATTATGTGAAATGCTTGTACATTATTGATTATATGTGCTAGAATAGATCTAACACCATGATATATAGAAAGCTTGTATTGTTTACTTGTTGTTGAGGAAGTAATTTATCAATTCAAGCTGATGTTGGAAAGATCAACGGGGATCTACTTCAACCATTCGAAATAAGGTACGAGGTCTAATCCTTTAGTGTTAGACATTTAATTTCTATTGCATATTGGAAAGGATTGATTTCTGGAGTCAAGCTGTCTGTTGTGGTACCCCAAGCCATAGGAATTTCTCTCTGTAACAGAATTGGCAACTCCATTGGGGAGTTCCTAGTAGTTGTCCTTTGGGGGTCGTTTTATCGGCATTCAATGAATTTGAATTGCTATTTCTCTCTTATTTTTGTGTTGGGTCTAGGGGCATGTATGCCTGGTAGTGTCTGATTGGTGTGAAGTTTGTCTCAGCTTGTCTATTTTCCTTGAGTTTATGCACCTTTCTTCCTGTACGCGAGTTTTTAACTCACAGTCGTGTATACACGCGGTTTTCTCTGGGATTTCCATGTATACACTTGGGTTTACTATGAATAGTGGGTTTAGTCGTGTATGCCCTTGTTTTTGCCTTTTTGTGGGAGTTAATTAGTTGCTGGGTGAATTTTGATATTTGTTGAGTCTCCTTTGGCACTGCCTAAGTCTATTTAGACCTCTGTTTCTGACCAGAAACATTTTTTTAGGATAAATTTTTTTTTAAGAAGGTTCTTGTCATGGCATTTTCGATTTTTTGTTTGAGATTAGTGCATTAGAGTTCTTTTACCTTAGTACTTTGCTTGAGTTCTATTTATGTGTGCTTGTAGAGTCTAGGGGTTGTAGAATCATTCTTTTGCTTTTTGCATCTCATATTATTTCAAAAAATCCAAAAACATTTGCTTCTCATCATGCATTGCATTTTGCATCTTTGCATTGTACTTGCACTAGATTTGCTTTGGAGTACTAGTTAGGACTTCATATAGGAAAAATTGCATTCATCATTTGAAGAAAATTGTGCATTTCACGTAGTATCATACCCTGTTTTCATGGACACAATGCATTTGCATTGATTGTTAGGTGTGCATTTTACTTCATGTTGCGTCATAACACCATTAGTTGCATGGTCATATCCCTATTTTGAGTAATAAAGCCAACTAAAATCAACGCTAAATTAAAATGAATTACACTCTTTTCTTTTCTAGGGTGCACCAACAAGCTTAGGTTTTAGGATCTTGGAATAGTTCATTGTAAGTAAATTGTCCAAGATCACTAAAAAACAACATGTATGTGTCTGTCCAGGTGAGTGTGTGAAATCCTTGGTATAAACGGTGTTTCTCAGGATCCTCCTCTCAAAAGGGAGTTAAGCACGAGGAAATGGGAGCAGTTATTGACTGGGATGACCCCTAGTCATAACTGAGTAGCACCGGAGATATTTCCAGGATTGTATTTGTATCTGGGGGCTCTTTCGAGAGTTTCAGGCTTTGCTACCCCACCCATACGGTCAATCCCGCCTGCGACTATCCGCTTGAGCATTGATAAGATTGAGGTGACCTTAGTGGCCTTAGCTAGGATATCGAGGGGGTACTTTGCAGGGGTTATTCTGTGAGTGTCCTGGCCAGGTTGGGGTCGAACAGCAAAGTTGCTTTACGCGTCGAAGCTGAGGGCCACAATAATTGGTTACGTACCTCCGCTTGTTCTGTATGGGAGTCTCAAGCCTCTCCTAGGCGAGACATACCTGCTTCATTCGGGAGCTCATTTATCTAGCCCTGGTTTGCTTGTATTTGGATTTAGATTTTATTAGTGATTTCTCTATGCATGATAGTTGGCCTAGGGTTTACGTAAATAGAGAGTCTTTTCTATTTTTTGAGTCATTGTGGATTTGGGTGTGACTCCTCGCCATTCTCGTCGTTTAGCAGGACTTCCGCATTCTACTTCTCCTCCTCCTTTGGGAGAGAGACCTAGGCAGTCCAGGTGAACTATTTTGCACATTGATTCACACACCATGGGAGACCATTTAGAAGGTATTCTTGAACCACCTTCTCCCATCCATGTAGATGATGGGGAGTTTACTCCTACTTACGATCCTTCACCCAACTTGGCTGAGTTAGGTCCTGTGATTTCTGAGATAGGAACCATGCACAATAGACCTACTCACTCTAGGGTTGATTCCCCATTGACGCGTTACCGGTATGGAATGTTGGAGGACGTTGAGACTCATTTTGAACCCGCCAGCACTAGCTATGGTAGTTATGCTATGTCTGGTTTCCCTACACATGATTTGGCATTTCATGTTGAATCTAATTTCGATCCTAACATTATGCCTAGGGGCACTCTCATTCCTTATGATGCGAAGAGGTTTGGGAGCACTAGTCACATTGCACCTTCCATCCCAGTGGTGGAAGTTACATCACATATCCCTCCTGGGTCTAGGGTTAGTGATCCGATTAGGATACCAGATCCGAGACGAGTGATGATAGGTAGTAGCACGTACATTATTACTTAGATTCCTTCATCCTCGGTCCCTAGTTCTTTAAATGTACATCCTCCACCTTATTCACGTGGTCCTTCAAGCTGGCACATGGCTATGAGTCAAGTCCATACTGTGGTAACTAGACCGATTGTGTCTCAGGTTTACATACCGCCCATTGCTTCAGGAGGATATGTTCATACTTCTAGAGGTCATCTTACTACTTTTAGGGAATATATCCCTACTTTCGGTATGTATATCCCTACTTTCGGAGCGTATCTTGCTACCTACGAAGTGTCTCATGGGGCATTGCATGTGATGACTTATGGACCCTACTATAGGACGCAGTATGGATAGGGTTCTTCACCTTATGGGGGTAGGTATCAACAAGCTACTTACTCTACTAATTACAGCTTTGTAGCTCCTACTAGTCAAGGTCCACCACACTATGGTGCTTCCACTCCACCCTATATGAGTCATATGGGAGGAGGGCACTATGGCCAAGGCCATGGTGGTAATCAACCCTATATGAACTAGGGAGCAGTCCATCGACCTCATCATCCTAGGCTCCCTTTCCTCACAACGCTCAATATTCCTAACTTGTCGAGATTGACGAACGATCCTGTGGCTCATGACCCGGCTTGGTCGGCTGTCCCTACCAAGCTTCCTTCGGACATACCTAAGTTCGAGGGCAAACTGGGAGAGGATCCGAGCGAACACGTTACTATGTTTCACCTATTATTCTCTTCGAATTCCTTACATCAGGACTCATTCCATTTAAGACTATTTCAATGCACCCTTATAAGGCCTGCCGTGAAGTGGTATATAGAGTTGCCTAGGGGAGCTTTCGCTTTGTTCGATGACCTTGCGATGAATTTTCTTAATCACTTCCAGCTACCAATGAGTTATGACGTTGGTAATGAACTCTTGTTGACATTTTAGAAATATAAAGCCACACATATCTCTGATCATATTCAAGAGTGGCGTAGATGGAAGAGGTTAATTAAATCCTTTATACTGCTGGAGTTCCTCCTAGAGTGGTTCCTCAAGTCGTTATTGTCATATATAGTGAAGTATGTTTCCACATCTGGAGTGTATAATGAGGAACAAGAGGGCACACGAACTAGACTTGATTTATGCTCAGTCTAGTTTGTTGTATGAGATTATTCCCAATGCTCCTCGTTCCAGTTTCGACCCCAAAGTCAAACCCGGACCACATGCCGATGGCATTGTGGGTTGTGCAAGTGCGAAACCTGTAGATTCAGTTGCAAAACAAGTTAGTCAATTATCAATCAACCAATCTACTTTGGGACAAGCTATGGCTTCGTCTCAACCTACCCAAATGATGAGTGTACTTTCTATGCAATCGTCGGACCAGAAGGGTAACCAACAGCTCGGATGGAATAGAAAAAATGGTAAAAATAATTGAAAGGGTGGGAATAAGAATGAGAATGCTAACACTAATGACAAGAAAGCTAAACTTAAAGTTAAGTTCCCTTTCAAGTTATGTAAGGACGATCACCTCACTTACTTGTGCCCTCGTATTGAGGAAGCTTCAATATTCTTGGCACAGGGCCCAACTGTGCTAACTAACCCTTTACAACATAATCAAAATATGAACTCGAAGTCCCATGACCAGTCTTGTGATGATCATGATCCACCAGAGAGTAGTGGTCATGGGTGCATTAACATGGTCCGTGCTGCGAAAGTTGTGACCCGTGCGAAATATTATGGTTTGTCACAACCCAGCCTAAGCCAAGAGCCTGATCCACCAAGGTCCCCTTTGCACATTGAGAAACCTATTCATAAACCTAAGACTACACCTCGCATTCCTAAGGGATTCCTTAAGCATTTAGGGCATAATCCAAATGCCTAAGCAGCCTAGAACTATTCAGTTGTCAAGGATTTGGGTCCCACTCCTTGTGCGATGTCTGCATTGGAAGTGCTTCAGAGTTGTCCATCACAAAGGAAGGTGTTGTTTTCTTCCCTTTGTGTGAATGATGATGATTCTTCCTCTATGATCAAATTTGAAACCGAAGGAATTCAACCTCTCTTGCCTTACTATGTGGCTCTTTTGATTCACGTAGAATTTCTTAATATGATCGTCAAGCGCACTGTGATTGACGATGGCGCTGCTGATTCTATGATGTCTTTATCCTATTGGAAGGGTCTGGGTTCTCCTGAGCTATCTAAATCAGTGACTATGTTAACTGCATTTGATGGTAGATATTTTAGACCGCACGACATCCTTCCTTCCCTTAAAGTCCGTTTGGGAGGGAAGACCATGGCAATAGAAGTCGTGGTGGTTGATGCGCCCCTTGACTACAATATCTTGCTGGGTAGGAACTGGATGTACAGTATGCAAGCCATTCCTTCTTCCTTGTTCCGCATTGTATGCTTTCCACATAATGGGAAGATCATAATGACTGATATAACAACATTCAAGAATCCGTCTATTACTGCATCTTCAGGAGATTCAATCCTGATCGTTGAGCACTCTCAGCCGAAAACTGGGAGTGTGGGTGTAGGCATGTATCCATACCTCAAGGGAAGCTTTAGTTGTCTTGCATCGATCCTGATGATAGGATCTAGTTCTGATGAGGCTTCGACATCTATGACATCGGTGTCCTTTCGCACGAGTCATATGGAAGATCCTTGGATCCTTCCTACACTGAGTATTTCAAGTGAGCCTGTCATGATGGACGTTTCGTTACTTGCAGATATGATAGTTTATCAAGCTAATCTCAAGTGTGTTGCAGAGCCTAGTCCTTCCTCTTTGCAGACGAAGGAGGAGGACCCTTATGTGCTACCAACATGGGTAGTACAGTCTTCTCATGCACACGACTACCTTGATATGGTTTTCCCTTCAGATGAAGTGATTATTGAGGCTATGTCGGGAGTTGAGCCACCATGGGAGGAACTTCATCATAGATCGTACTTTCTTCCAGAGCTTGACTACTTGGAGAATGAGGATTTTAGGGTGGTTCTTACTTAGAGAGTTGGTATTCCTATGGTTCCATTAAGCTCTCTTGGTGCGATGGCTGATGGAAACATGGTGAACATATCTGCAATGATTCCTATCAACATATCTCGCAATCCTGGCACGATAGAGAATGTCTATATTGGGGCAGAATGTTCCCATGCTAAGATTCTTGAATACACTGAGCTATTTAAGGAATTCCATGATATTTTTTCTTGTTCTTATGACGAGATGCCAGGTATTGACCCTCGTATTGTTGAGCACGAGATTAAGACTTACCCCAATGCTAAGCCCATTCGACAATGGTTACGTGCAGTGAATCCTAGGAAAGCACCTGCGATTAAGGTAGAGATAGAGAAGCTGTTGAAAGTCAGTTTCATCTATTCCATTCCCTTGATGGAGTGGGTTTCAAACCCTGTTTTGGTGGATAAGAAGCAGAGAACGATCCGCATATGTACTGATTTATGCGATTTGAATCGTGCATGTCCTAACGACAATTTCCCCACACCATTTATTGATCATATTTTGGATGACTGTGCGGGTAGCGAGGTGTTCTCCTTCATGGATGGATTTTCTGGATATAATCAGATACAGATTAAACCTGAGGACCAACATAAGACTGCATTTATTTGTCCTTGGGGAATGTTTACATATCGGAAAATGCCTTTCGGCCTTAAAAACACCAGAGATACATTTCAGTGGGCAATGAACTTGATCTTCCATGATCTCAAGTCAATTATTGAGGTATTTTTGGATGACCTTGCTGCTCATTCTCGCATGAAAATGTGTCATCCCTATCACTTGAGATTGGTATTCAAAATATTCCGTCACTATTTAGTTAGATTAAATCCTCAAAAGTGCATCTTTTGTGTGAAGTCAGGGGGTTTGTTAGGATTCATCATTTCTAAAGAGGGCATAAGAGTCGACCCTTTGAAGGTTGAGGCAATACTTTAGTTGTCTCCCCCGAAGAATATTTGTCATCTTCAGTGTTTGCAAGGCATGGCAAACTTCTTACGAAGATTTGTTGTCAACCTTGCCAATTTGACTAGAGGCTTCATGCATCTCTTGAAGAAGGACACCCCCTTTTATTGGGATGAGCAAGCACAGGAGTCCTTCGATGCACTCAAGCGAGACCTAGCATCGGCCCTGGTAATTAGTCCCCTGGATTACAGACGTGATTTTCTACTATATGTGGCCGTGTCATTAGAGACAATTGGTATGGGTTTGGTTCAAGAGGATGAGGAGCTCCAAGAGCATGTCATATATTACTTGAGCTGGAACCTTATTGATGCAGAGATTCGTTATTCTCATGTCGAGAAGCTTACTTTAGGTACCCTACATGGGGTTCAGTGGTTGAGAAATTATATTCTCCTTCACCAGACCTTGGTTGTAGCCCATGTCAATCCGTTTCAATTCATCTTCACCCGAAGGATGATTGGGGGAAAATATAATAAATGGATTGTCATTCTGCAAGAATTCAATCTCAAGTTTGTTTCGGTAAAATCAAAGAAGTATTTAATTTTTGCTGAGCAAGGTCGAGGAGTTGGTTTGTGAAGATACGTTTGTCAATAAACACATATTCTTAATCTCAACATTAGACCCATGGTATGGGGATATCATAATATATATAAAAACACTGAAGACCCCTACTCACCTCTCGCGAGATGAACGATGACGATTATGTCACGTCTCTAAGAACTACTCATAGTGGACAACACTTTGTACTGTCGTGGGGTAGATTCCATTTTACGAAATTGTTTAACTCATGAAGAGGATGAGGTAGTTCTGAATGATTGCCACTGAGGGGTGTGTGGTGGTCATTTATCTGGGCTTTCTACAGCTCAAAATATTTTAAGAGTGGGTTGTTTTTTTCCATCGATCTTTAAGGATTGTGTTGATGCGGTCTGTTGGGGCGCGGACCTTGAAGGTCCTTAATTTTGGCAACTCCGTGGTTTTGGTGCGAAGCTTGTAAGCGGAGTTGCGGCCCAAAATAGTATTAGGGGTGTCGGGGTTGGGTTAAACCCCCTCTTTTTGTAAATAACCCATGGTTTAAACTCATGGTTTTTAAGCCCATGTTTTAAACACATGGTATTGTAATAGTGCACTAGTATAAATAGGCACTTATGTAAAGGAGAAAGAGATTTTTCAAAGGTTTTTGGTATGATGATAATTTGATGCGAAGAAGTTAAGGCCTATTTTTGGGTTTAAGGTTAAGTCCCAGCTGAGTGCGTGGACGACCTCTGCAGCTGAGTGCGAAGAGGGTTTTGGAAGGTTAAGTCCCAGCTGAGTGCATGGATGACCTCTACAGCTGAGTGCACAGAGGGTTTTGGAAGGAAAGTACTGCAGCTTAGTGCACAGTTTTTGGGTTGTTGAAAGGATCTGCAGCTGAGTGCGCGGATCAGAACTGTGTTGTTGTAAAGAGTTGAATATAAACGCACTTCTAAGTCTCGTCGAAAACTATAGGATTCGAAGGAGAAGTGGTAGAATCATTTGGTTGCTTGGTAGGTTTTGTTATCGATGAGGGTTGGATTAAACCAACCACGCCATCAACATGAGTTTTTGTTGGTGGCTTAGTGGGATCTGTGCTTGGGAGAGGAGCTTGAGGAATTAAGTCATAAAAAATTTTGGATTGGGAAGATACCAAATCCATATACTAAGCATGACTGATATTTTTCTCTTTAGTAATAGCACCACCCATAGCCACATCTCAGGCGATAGGGGGCAACAATGACTTAATGAACCAATCAGCTAGCATTTGGTCCAAGATGAAAGCTTTAATAATCCTTCTCCTCCTTCTCCACTCATGGATATGGTCCGATATGTGCATGGAGGTATTCTGATAGACTGAATTCAAAAGATCCATACCCATTTCATAAGGAATGGGTAGCTGAAAGTGTGTAAGGAAAAAAAAAATCAGAGAGATAAAATCCACAAACGAATGTTGTGGAAGTTGAATGTACCACTTCACAGTTGTACCAGTTAATGTGCATTGGAAGAGCCTTAAACAAATATAATCATCCATCAAGGAGTTCGAGGAATACCATAGATGGAAGGTCATAACATGGTTCTTGGGATCATCCACCTACTTTCCATCAAACTTGGGAATGTTTGATGGCAATTTTACCGAAATAGCAGGCCATGAAGGGTTATGTCGAATGGGATCATTTCTCAACTTAGATAGATAAGGTAAGTCCAAAGGTTCGAAGAAAGGTAATTGATGATTAGGTTCCACATACTGGTAATATTGATAAGTAATATATGTACTAGTAGGACCATAAGCTGACTGATATGTGTTGTTGATTTGGTTGATTAGATGATGAACCTCCTGAAGATCCCCGTGAAGGGGGTGCCCCCCTAGGAGGTGGCCCACAAGGAGGTGGGTCCCCAGGAGGTAGAAATCCAAGAGGTGGTCCACCACGTGGTGTTCCCCTAGGTGGTGGTCCTCCATAAGGTGGACCTCCAGGCGGTGGACCCCAAGAAGGTGTTCCTTGAGGCAGTGTTCCTCCCGAAGGTGGGAGTCCAAGTGGTGGTCCTCCAAGTGGTGGACCTCCATAAGGTGGAATTTCTCTAGGTGGGTCTCCTCCCATTGGACCTCCAAATGGTGGGCCACCATAAGGATTCCCTTTGACACCTCCAGTAGTAATAATAGGAATTCCCCCCATTTTCGATATGTAGGACCAATTAGGTTTCCACCAAGGTGTAAACATGTTTCTAGGGTAACGGATTCCAAAATACATAGTTCTTGTAGATGTATGTTGATAATTCATGTTTACTACAGGTAATCAATTTGGTGGGTAACCATAACCCCAAGAAGGCTGGTTGACTGCAGGTTGTACCCCTAAGGATTGGCCTAAACTCGATGGAGGGTTTACCATATTGGTGTAGGTAGGAGGAACATACACTGTGGATTTCCTTGCAGTAGAGTTCTGTCTAGTACTAGTAACAACTGGACTAACTAATAACATATGTCACACTGGTTGTTTCCCCCCGGTGTTAGAAGGTACATACACCACTTAATATGAGGGTTTCCCCTAGCTATAGAGGGTATGGGAGGACTAGTAATAGAACTAGGATTTAAAACTTTAGGGTTGGATGTTTGACCCGAATCATGAGGAGAAAAACCATGAGATGGAGCATCATCAGAAATACAACTATATCCAGCATGCCATGGGTCTGTTAAAAGGGGTAAAAGAGACGACATAGGTTCTTTATAAGGTATAGGGGTATCTAAAACCCTGTTCATCCTCTCTTGAAAATTATGAGGAAGACTAAGTGACTCTTGAATTATCCTATATGCATCCTCATTCAGAGGAGGGTTTTCAAAAGAGGGTCTAATAACCCCAAACTCAGAAATGGCTTGACCCATAGAAGTTCTCCAGAAAGGAGCATCAAGGTCATAGTCATTTTCATTTATACCATAATTATGAATTTGCATCGGAGAATGAAAAGAAGTGTCACCCGTAAGAGACTGTTGGAACAAGGGAGTAATGTAAGAAGAGAATTGATCTCCACTTTCTACAACTATATTTTATTCCCTAAGGGAGCTAGTTGTGGGTCCTTGGTGTGTGGATTCCACTAGGAATTCCCCCGTTGCCGGTGGAAAGTTAGGTGGTAAGCCCTGGTTTCGTCTGTATCGTCTCAACTAAAACTTTTCCAGATTGAAAAAGTCACTAAAACATTACCTAGGGTTTCAAAACCAAGAAAAATCACACAAATTCTTCTCCTACACAAGATACAGGCCACAAGCAAACTTAAGTGATAGGATGAGCTCAAAATAATCGGTTTCTCATCAGGATTGTCAAGAAGGTGAAACTCGTGATATAATCAAGGTACATGCGTAGTAATCTCCTTGAGTGTTGTTCTTGGTGTATTGCTCCAAAGAAGAAAAACAAAGGGTTTTTATCAATTGGAAAAGGAATCCTAGTAGGGTCTCTTGATATATGCAAGGTACATGGGAGCTCAAATCGGTAGTAGTTTTTTCTAATGAACAACCATCCACAGGGGGCCTTTCCATATACAATCAAGTACGTGAATTACCTTTCTATATACCTCAAGGGTATGTGAAATGTTGTTTGATATACCGATGGTATGTGGAAGAATTGTGCGAGTCCTGGGTTGCAGTGTAGGAAATTAATGATAGCTCCTACGTTTTACGATGCCTGAACACGTCACTAACTTATCACTCAAATTTCTATACAATTTTAGACCTATAACTACCATTAATTTTAACTTGAAAGGTTAGGTGAATGCATGGAGTTTTGACAAGAATGTAAAGCCATGCAAATATGAAATGCATATACTTTCACTTTACCAAGTCAAGACATGCCTACTTATGGGAAGGAGAGAGTATTTTTCTTTTCAATTTTCATTTTGAAACCAAAAATTCTCCCAAACAACTACACTAAACCAAACTTTTTTCGACAAAGATAATAAGAAACAAAATTCAAACTAATTTTTTGAAAGCATGCAAAATAGGGTAAGATATCTTTTTCTAAGAAGAAAGACAAAAAATACTCAAAGGCATAATCAATAATTTTTCAATTTTTCTTTTAAAACTAGAAAGATATAACTTAAAACAACTAATATTTTTCTTTTGATGAGATCATAATATAAAAGAAAGAGAAGAAAAATGGAGATCTGAAAGCTGATGAGGCTAATAAGAGGTCTAAGAATTTGTCCTCAAACAAAAATATGAACAAATTCCTAACAAAACATTTTCTTTTTACATAGCAAAAAGAAGTCCTTCACAAAATTTAATGAAAAATGAAAACAAGCAACCAATCAAGCAAGTCTTTCTTTTCAGATTTATCGAACAATAATAGTGAGAACTAACTGATGCTAAGCTCTCAAACAAAACTCCTTTCAAAAAATTAAAATCCAAGCATACAAGCCAATGAAAAGATGAGTCTAACCTAGCTCTTTGATTTCAAAAAAATAAGACTTTTACCACATCAAATTTGACATTCAAGCACTCAGATCTCTTTAACACAAACCCAGACACTCAGAACTAAAAGAAACTCAACCAAAATTTTTATAGAAAACTTTGGAAAAACAAGTCTGGAAATACCTACCTATCACCACTTCCAGAGGGTCACTGACAGAGCGGTTTTGCACAAGCACCGCTTCCTGATTGTTGATCACAGGCAGTGGCACTAGGTTCTAGTAACTAAGTTTAGGTAGTGGCACCACTTCTTTCCCAATGTGCATGCACGGTTCCCTATAGATGTCCAAAAACAAAAAGGTGGGGAAAAACCAGAATTAAATCACTGTGAAACTGAAGATAGCAAACCAAAATCCCTTAGAAAGCTTAGATCTTAATAGATCTGAAGATAGCAAACCGAAATCCCACTAGATCAGCTATCGAATCTGATTGAAGTAATAAAGAACGGGATCTTGGATTTCAGATAAGTGTTTTGAAAAACTAAGGAAGATCAGATAAGATGAAGCTCTTCCCCAGTGGAATAGCTAGATTTGTAGCTATGAATTTTGCACCTCCTATGAACAGGAACTACTCCTCTAGTCTGAATGGTTCAAATCTAGAACAAATGGTACATGCCAAGATTGGAATACATTCCCTAGAATGGGTGGAGATATGGAATCAAGTCTATTTGATGTACTAGTATAGTTGTTCCCTATAAAGATGATCTTTCATGGATGTACCTGCATAATCATAAGAAAAACAATAAACAAGATCAAATAGAACCAGAATATAATCCACTATTCTATATTGATAACTAAGGAATTCAATAATAAAACATACAATAATGACACAATATATTTTATGGGAAGGGAACCAATTTTGCATTAGATAATAGAGAAGAAGTTTACAACCTGTTATCACTCCAGGAAACTCCTCTAGGTTGTACCTTGAGGATGCCTGGTAACTTAAAATGTTTTTAGGGTTTTCTGATATGGATCAAGTGAAGTGACCTATATAACCTTCCACTCTCAAGACATGCATGAAACTCACTCAATTACAAAGCTTTTAGTTACAACTGTTCAGAAGTTGACAATAAGGTGTAGGAATGGAGAACTCATTAGGATGACATATTTACATACAAAACAGATGCATCTAAATGGATAAATCATGATAAGGATGGTACTTAAAAATCAAATCACATTAACACACCAATAGGATGACATTTATTAGTTATTAATCAACTTGAAAGTAACGTAAATACACATCCAGGCATAAGTACAACAAAGACAGAGATGAAGGATGAACAAATCATAACAAAAGAGATTATATTTAACAATGAGCAAAATGAGAAGCAGACAATAGTATCGACTTATCAATCCCCAAAGTCGAACCTTTTTTTATAAAAATAGCCTTAGTATTTATAGCCTTTTACAAAATATACAGATCCTAAAACCTGGATCTGTTTTTACAAAAATAAACAAAGTAATAGTTTTTTGCAAATTAGCGTTTGAAACCCTACCTAACTACTTGTCTAATTATAATGAATATTTAGTTCACTAAATGAATATTAAATAATTGAAGTAATTACTGGTGATAACTGTTGCTGGTCCTCTGCCAGTTAAACCACTGATTTCTCTTTGACAACTAGGGTTGGTTTCCTTTAGCACTGTTATGTCATAGTGGATCTCACACAGACCTTTTCTGATGTGTCCCTCAGCGCCTTTTATATTTAGATCACGTCCATGAACCATATGTACTTATGCAAAACCAGTTCTGCACGTAAAAACTTGCCTTTAAACCTTTGTCCTCTTTCTTTGGTTAAGAGGCCAGCCTATTGGAACCATTAGCTACTGAAAGTGGCTCTTTGGGTGGCTCATGAACTACTCCAGCATTCTCCTAATCCATTGAAAGTGTTTCTTTGACTCTGCTTTCTCATACCACTTTTGGTGGTTAACCTTTTCCCCACATGCTGATGTAATTGTAAATTCAGAATGTATTCATCCATAAATATTATGTATTGTACTTTGATGTTTATTTCGGGATGTGTCTGTAATTTAATTGAGTCATGTCATTCCCCGATGTTTATGCTAGGAAGTTTCTATAATATAAAAGTCATGTCAAGTCATTGTGGGTAACCCTCCTATTGGTCAAGGGTTAAAGTTCCCGCAGTTGTGGGCCCTTAAGGTTATTGGACTATCCTAGAGATGTCGACCCTAGGTGAGTCATTGTAAGTAAAGGAAATAGTCCCCACCATTGTGTTAAGGATAAACCTCCTTGTTGGTCGGAGGAGGCAAAGTCCCCACAAGTTGTGGGGCACTAGGGTTATTAGACACTCCTAGAGATGTCGGCTCTAGTAAGTAATTGTTAAGTGAGGCCGACATGTTGGAGTGGGTTTCAAGTGAATGAAAGAATATAAATATAAAGTTATCCTCTCTATTTATTACACACTCACTCAGTCATTGGGGCGCATGAGTGAGAGGAGAAGTTACTAGGACAAGAGAGAGATTACTGCTGTTAGGAGATCATCTTTATGTTTTTGGGTTTTACTTTTGGTGTTGATTCTGTCACTGAGGAAGTTGTGGGGTTTTCTCCTTTATGGTTTCCCCGAGTAAAATTATTTGTGTCTCTTGTCTCTTGTGTTGTGCTTGTGTTTTATTGTTGTGCATGTTATTCTCTCAGTTAAAGATTATAAGATCATAATGGTAGTTTGAATAACAAGAATCTAACATGGTATCAGCGCTAACCTAAGAAGAAGACATTGTGTAGCTATAGAAGCTAGGGATTCTTACTTTTTGGGTCTCTCTCCACAATCCATCAGCAAAATTATGATAGGCTGACTCTCCATTGAAGGGTGCATCTTTCTGTCGAAGCGGAATTCAATTCTGAGCATTTTCAATTTTCAGTGTGGGAAACTAGTGATTTATACTGAAGAGAAATTTTTGAGTGAGCCCAGCCTAGGATTAACATCCTCATCAAAATCGAAGTTTATAGACCTGCATCAATATTTTTGGTTGGGTGAAACTCTGGGAAATTCAAACCCTAGTTTGACCACGAGCTAGAAAAACCCTAAATACTAAAACTGATAATTTTTGGTACATTCGCTATATCCTCAGATTGGCGAAGGATCAGGAATTGAAAATTTTATAGGTCGAAGGTAAAATCCTGATTTACACTGTGTCCAAATTTCATCCTTATATTCTCTATATTCTAGGAGATATGATCCCTCCAAGTTAGGATTCCTGCCTCTTCCAGAATTCATCCCTAAACAGGACACCTGAGGATAATTTATATATCTTGAGCTACTCAGGTCCAAATGAGATTTAAAAAGATGTTACAGTAAGGGAAAGGAATTTAATTTCTGTGGCCCAAGTTTCAGACTCAGAAAATGAACCAGTGACACGTGGATGTCTGTACAACTTCGCTGTTCTAAACAGTCTTGTAACAGGTCACCTTGCAAAATTGACCATAAGTCTCAATTGGTGAAACCAATTCTGATGAAACCTATGTTTTTGGAACAGGGCCATGTGAGGCTACCTCAGTGTGACATTTCATACATAGAGGAGCAATAATTTCAGAGATACTATAGAAACAGTAATAGGCATTTCTGCAGAAGAATTTGGAAAACTAGGGCTTCCTATTCCGGGTGCTTCCCTCCACTGTTTTCAGAAAAGGAGTACATTGGACAGCTTGCCTTGAAGAGATATATATTTATATCCAATAATTCCTGAAATATTCTAAGTTTTTAAAATTAGGATTTCTCTTACAAACCCTAGATCAGCTAGCTCTAGAACTAGGACAGACATCTCAAATCAGTAAGATCTAATCTTTTGCTATTCGCATTTGAGGTTCTCCTTTTGAAGTGATCTATCACATCAGCTTGGTGAAGTTGACAACTTCCAAGCATGGAATTATTTTATTTCTCTAAAGAAAATGAATTGGACACCTACATGAGTAGAGAGGTTCCAGTTCCAGATGGAGATGAGGCTAAAGCCTTACATAAGAAGAAATTGGTCAAGGACAAGAAGATCGTTGTTGATTCAGTCACAAATCAACTTGTACCACAAGTGTCTCCCCTAAAGACACCGAAGATGTTTGATTCCTTAAAAAATATATTTGAAAGGAAGAACATACATCGTAATATGACTTTGAGAAAATAGTTGAAGAATGTGAAGATCCAGAATGCAGAGACCATACAGTCATACTTTACGGGGGTCTCTCAAATCAGAGAACAACTTGAAGCGGTAGAAAAAGAAGTGAAGAATGCAAAAGTGGTGATAGCGACCTTGAATGGCATCCCAGGATCATGGGATTTATTCATTCAAGGAATGCGTGCCAGAAGGAAGTGATTAATTTCAGTAGACTCTGGGAAGAGCACACACAAGAAGAAGCTCAACTAATAATAAGAGAAAAGAAGATGGGAGCGACTGAAGATCAATCTCTCACCATTCAAATAATATCCCTCAAACGATTAGGAATATGAAGAACTCAACTCTTGAAGAACCTCTTAGAATTTGGATAAGAAATGATGCTATTATGAATGAAGAAGACGATGAAGCTAAAGGATTAAGAAGGATTCTACCCACGAAACAAATAAATATGAGTGTTCAATTGTCATTTCATGATATTGTTTCGTTATTCATTTGTTTATATTTAGTTAATACGTTATGCATGATAGAATGTTTGCATTAATGAAAGTATACTACTAATATGCATGTGATGGGTAAGTATCTCATGGTGCTATACCAATATCCATAGCTACTTATCTAGAATGAAACCTCTTTGCTGACATATTGGATTAGTGCACAATCTCAATGTTGTACTGGTAGAGATGGAAGGCATCTAGAAAAGTTTCCGTGAGATATGGATGAATGTTGTATTGGCTAAAATAGTTGCATGATCAATATTTATGCATAAGAATTTGCCATTATGAATATTCCTTATGAAAAGTCTCTAACCATGCAAATGAATTTGACTTATAGGAAAGATCGCATACATAATCACCTATAAGAAAAGAAGAACGAGACTTGTTTTGAAGAACAAGTAACGACAGTTCAAGATGAAAAATAATATGACGAATGCAACGACATCATTGATGCAGAACCTTCCAAGAAGAAAGGAAAGACTAGTTCAAGAAGAATGATGTCTAGGATGCAGTATTGATACATGGAGGGAATTTCATAGTTCCATCATGTAGTATATGGAAACATCGTAGGATAGAAGGAAAGATTCGAAGAGACACTTGCAGCCAGTGGGAGTTGAGACACATGACATGCATAATCATGTATGCAAATGAAAGAGGGACTTGTACGAGTTCAGAAGACACCCATGGGATAACACATACATGATGAGCTTGATGAAGATTTGAACCTATGCTACAAGGTTGATAGAGGTTGACAAGCTCATATATGGGTGTGAGAAGAACTTTTGAAAAAGTTCAAGATAGAGGATCTTGGTATCCAGTGTCACTCCAGTACATAATGTTTTAGTGCATAGAGTGTGGAGGACAAAGGGAGTATGATGATTTAGAGGGAGTGACTGCAAAATATCCTAAGGTTCAACATGGTATGATAGGATGGATAGATTACTGATGATTCTAGGCTTTACCGAGAGTAAAGTGGATTCTAACCTTTGCTTCAAGGTTGAAGGCAGAAGACCAGTGATGCTCTTATTATGTGTCGATGCACTATGTTCTAGCCACGGAGGTGTGGAGAAGGGAAGTATGCAGTAGAGATCCTGAAGAGGTTCAGGATGATGGACTGTAAGGCCATGGCAACACCTATGGCATCGAACCTGAAGCTATTGAGTGTTGCTTCAATAGAGACGGTTGATGCTATGATGTATTGTCAGATGATTGGTTCCTTGATGTACCTGACAAATACAAGACTAGATATTCTCTTTTCTGTGAGAACATTGAGACATGTTCACCTGATGGTTGCAAAGCATGTTATGAGGTACCTAAAGGGTGCAATTGATTATGGGATCAAGTACAATGCGAATCAGAAGATTAACTAGGAGGGTTACTCAGATTGGGCAGGCAGTGTCATTGATAGGAAGAGCACTTCAGGGTGTTGCTTCAATATGGGATCATGTGTGATCTCTTGGTTTAGTAGGAAGCAATCCTCTATGGCACTGAGTATAGCTGAAGAAGAGTATGTCATAGCTTGTTCATCTAGTTGTGAGGCAGTATGGCTGTGGAAGCTACTGTCTGATTTATTTGATCTCCAGATGGATGCTACTTGTATACATTGTGACAACCAAAGTTGTATGAAGTTGTCAGAGAATCCAGTGTTTCATGACAAGTCGAAGCATATCGAGATCAAGTATCACTATATCAGGGATATGGTGCAGAAGGGAGCAGTGAAGCTCTAGTATGTTGCGATGGAGGAATAGATAGATGATGTATTGATGAAGCCATTGGCTAGGGTGAAGTTCAAGTACTTCAGGGAGAATCTTGGTGTTCTCCAGATCAAGGTTTCCTCCAAGGGAAAGTGATGAGACCCATAGCCATTCTGACATGGTGAGAGGATTGGTTCCTTCCATGGTCAGATTTAAGGGCTGAGCCATTTTGTCATGGTGAGAGGATTGGTTCCTTCCATGTTATATATTAGTGTTGAGATCCATAGCCATTCTGATGAGTAGGTCAGATATAAGGATGAGCCATTCTATTGTGGTGAGAGGATTGGTTCTTTCCATGTTAGATATGAGTGCTAAGATCCATAACCATTCTGACGAGTAGGTCAGATATAAGGGCTGAGCCATTCTTTCATGGTGAAAGGATTGGTTCCTTCCATTTCAGATATGAGTGCCAACCATTCGTTCAAGTAGGACATATGTAAGGGAAACTGCCATTCTCTTGGAGAATGGAGGCACCTGGTTAGTTACCAGGTAGCTCAGTCTAGGACTGGGGACCATTCTGATATGACTGTAGGATTGGTTCTTAAAGGATTAGATGTGAGTGCACACCTTTTTGAACATACTTGCTGGATTGGTTCCTTGTATGTGTCGAATGTAAGTGTAGAGCCTTTCTTCGATCATTGGTTGATCAAATATAAGTGCCAAGCCTTTCTTCGATCATTGGTTGATCAGATATAAGTGTTGTGCCTTTCTTCAATCATTGGCTGATAAGATGCAAGTTTGGTGCCTTTCTTCGATCATTGGTTGATCAGATGTAAGTACATGAGCCTTTTGGCATGGAGGATTGGTTCCTTTCATGGCCAAGTGTAAGTGCTGAGCATTTTTGACAGGGTTGTGGGATATGTTACCACATGGTCAGATGTGAGTGCTAGGCGTTGCCTTTCTGATATGATTATAGGATTACTTCCTACATGATCAGATGTAAGTGTTGGGTGGGCCATTATGAATTAAGTGTTAGATATAAGTGCTGATGAATACCTACATGGTGGCTAGGACTACATCCAACATTAAAAAGGGTTGGCTCTGTAGAAATTCCTATGAAGAGAAGAATCATGAGATAGCACCTGTGAAGATTCAGTACTGATGATCTAGCAGTGATGATCCAGATCTAGTGATGATGATCCAGATCGAGTGATGATCCAAATCCAGATGAAGATGACTTAAAGATGAATATGAATTAAAGATGAATATGACTTGAAGATGAAGATGACTTGAAGATGCAAATGACGGGATGATCTAGAGAAGAAGACCAGTGTTGATAAATTGTGTTGAAAGAATAAATTCCTAGTTAAGAGGGAGTGTTGATGTAATTGTAACTTCAAAATTTATTCATCCGAATATCTTATGTATTATACCCTGATTTTTATTATGGGATGTGTCTGTAATGTAATTGAGTCATGCCATGCCCCGGTGTTTATGCCGGGAAGTTTCTATAATATAAAAGTCATGTCAAGTCATTGTGGGTAACCCTCCTGTTGGTCAAGGGTTAAAGTCCTTGTAGTTGTGGTTCCCTAGGGTTATTAGAATATGCTAGAGATGTCGACCTTAGGTGAGTCATTGTAAGTCGGGGCAATAGTCCCCACCATTGTGTTAAGAATAAACCTCCTTGTTGGTCGGAGGAGGCAAAATCCCCACAAGTTGTGGGGCACTAAGGTTATTAGACACTCATGTAGATGTCGGCTCTAGTAAGTAATTGTTAAGTGAGGCTTACATGTTGGATTTGGTTTCAGGTGAATGAAAGAATATAAATAGAGAGTGAGCCTCTCTGTTTATCACACACACACTCACTCATTGGGGTGCATGAGTGAGAGGAGAAGTTACTGGGACAAGAGAGAGACTGCTGCTGTTAGGAGATCATCTTTATGTTTTTGGGTTTTACTTTTGGTGCTGATTCTATCTCTGAGGAATTTGTGGGGTTTTCTCCTTTATGGTTTCCCCGAGGAAAATTATTTATGTCTCTTGTCTCTTGTGTTGTTCTTGTGTTTGATTGTTGTGCATGTTATTCTCTCATTTAAAGATCCTAATATCATAATGGTAGCTTAAATGATAAAAATCTAACACTGCGTTCAACTGTTTAGCCACCTAAACATAGCTTTTCGGTGGCTAATGAGCTATAATAGTCCTCTCCTAAGCCACTGAAAGCTATAACTTGTAAAATTTTCATCCAAATAAAAAACAGAGGATTTCAAATTGTCAGTGATACTCATATCTTTCATTACATAAGAAGATTCTTCCTACTATCAAAATAAATTTATTTTGGGAGATAACATCTGGCTCCTACTTGAGGATGGAAACCTCCCAATGAGGTCCTAAGAATCCTATACCAAAATGCCTTTCCCTGCAAGCAACTAAATAACTTAACACTATCATTTATTGTTCCATTGGGAATGGAGTTTATTCTGTAAGCAAAAACAACCTACTATCTACTAATTTACAATAATAAGGCCTCAGAGCCTCAAATAAAGTAGAGTTTCAAAAACCTCCCACTCATTGGGCCATCAAATACCTCTTCCCTTTTCAAATCCTGCAATTTGAAGGTGTTATTCTTATGTACCTGGGCTATCACAAAAGGGCCAATCCACAAAGAGTTAAATTTTCCATGTTTTCCCTTGTCCTGTCTGACAGCATCCCACTTGAGGATCCAATCTACAACCTGGAAGTTGTCTGCTTTTTCTCTTTGGCTAAACATGCCCTTTTTCCTTTGTTGATGGGCTTCTGATTTTCCTATAACTTGCTCCCTGATTTTCTGCAACTCCACCAAGTCCACCATCCTCCTCACCATATCGTTTGGTTCATATTCCTCTTCCTAAAAGAAATTTGACATTGGAAGAATGAGCTGGATAGGAAAAATGGCCTCAGTTCCATAAACTAGTTTGAATTGAGAAGTCCCTATGTATCTTTTTTTTTCTACCCTATCAGCCCATAAAGCAAACTTAAGCTTTGAATCCCATCTTTTTTTATTTGTCTCAAATAGTTTCTTGATGATCCTGACTAAACTTTTGTTGGATGACTTAGCCAGGCCATTTCCTTATGGATAATAAGAGGTGGAATGCACCAGTTGAATGACCATTGACTCACACATGTTAACTAATTCCCTGGTTTTAAAAGATGGTGCATTATCAATTACCAACCTTACTAGGTATCCAAACCTGCTAATGATATCTCATGATGACTTGATAAGTGGCATTCCTGGTGGGTACTGCTTCTATCCATTTGGTAAAGTAGTTAGTGGCTACTAAGATCCATTTATGTTGTCCAATGGAAGATGGATTTATTTCACCTATGAAATCCAGACCCCATTGCTGGAAAGCCCCATTGACAACAATAGGCCTAAGGGGTAAGGATTTGAGCTGCTGCTTCCCTATAAATCTTTGGCATTGGTCATAGGCCCTTACAAAAGTGCATACATCAGCAAAGAGGGATGGCTAATAGTATCCTACTCTTAAGATCTTGTGGGATATGGTTTTCCAATAGTGGTGGCCCCCACATGTGCTGGAATGAATGTGGGGCATTACTTTCTATGCTTCCTCTTTATCTAGACACCTTAGCAAAAATCCAGACTGATCTTTCCAGTACAATAGTTTGTCAATTATGCAAAAATTAACAGATTCTAACTTAAGAGCTCGTGCTTGGTTAGGAGTGAGATCAGGAGAAACTTCTAATTTTTGCAAAAATTGAATAATACCTGAGTACCACTCACATGCAGATATGTTTTCAGCTACTGAACGAATGTCCTTACGATCTTGATCTACTTCTACTGCTACCATAGTCTGCATCATTGTTGATTTTACACATGTGAAGTTTATTCCCATCAGTTCATAGTTTTCTTTGGCCATGAGCTTGGCCAGACCTAGTCCCTTCACCAACTTAGTGGGTTTCACCTCTATATCAAACTTAATGAGCTTGGAAATCCACTTAGGTCTCTTCCCATCAATGTCAGGCTGAGTCAAAAAATATTTCACAGCAGCTGAAGGGACATATGGAAGGACCTTAGAATGGAGAATATAAATTCTGAAATTTTTCAAATATTTTATGAGATCATAAGCATGTTTCACAATTGGATCATACTTAATATCAACATCTCTCAAGGTTTTGCTAAAGAATGCAATTGGATGATCAAGACCATCATCATTATTTTGTAATAGTACAGCTACCACTGTGTCATAGGATGCAAAAGAGAAAATGTAAAAACTCTTAGTGTAATCAGGACTAATCAGGATTGGGGCCTCCATGATATCCTTCTTAATGTATTCAAAAGAGTTTCTTTCCTGTTCAGTCCATTTTATTTCTTCCTCTTTTTTCAGCATGCCTGTTATATGCTTTACTAGCTCGGGGAAATTAGGGATTAACCTCCTATCAAAGTTTATCTTTCCTAAAAAGGACTGAATGTCTCCTTTTGACCTCAGTATTGACAGCTTCTAAATTGCTTCCACCCTTACCGTATCGATATTTACACCTTCAGCTGAGACTATATGTCCTAGGATTTTTCCTTCACTATGTGCAAACTGGGACTTCTTAGGGTTCAGTGATATTCCATACCTTCTGCACTTCAGAAATACCTTCCTTAAATGCTGCAAGTGGTCATGATGGCTGTGAGAGTAAACTGTTAGGTCATCCAAACATATCAGCACAAATTTATCTTTCAACCCAACAAAAGCTAGGTCCATGGCTCTCTGAAAAGTATCCCCGACATTCATCAGCCCAATTGGAATTTTAGCATACATGAAGGTGCCCCAAGGGGTGGTAAAGGAAGTCTTCTCTTGGTCATTAGGGTGCACATCAACTTGGTTGTATCCAGAGAAGCCATCTAGGAAGGACACAACCCTATCCCTTGATAATTTCTGCATCAGGTGTTCCATCTTGGGCAGTGGATAGTTGTCTTTCTTGGAACACTTATTCAAGTTTCTAAAATCCACACGCAACCTGATTTCCCCATTTTTATTTCTTAGCACTACTAGGTTTGTAATCCACTTGGAGTACCTAAGGGGAATTATGATCTTGGCTTTGAGGACCTTATGGATTTCCTTTTCAATTACTGGTCATAGGAGAGGACTGATGGATCTTAGATTCTGCTTGAAAGGAATGGTGTCCTTCTCCATAGGAATCCTATGCTAAATGATATTGGTTTCATAGGTTTTCAGGTCACTATACTCCCAGGAAAAGAAATCAACAAACTCCTTATCAAGATACAAAACTTTGACCTCTGATCAGTAGTCAATTTAGTAGAAATATTTATCAATTTTGGATGGCTTTCGCTACCTATGTTTTGCTCTTGGATAGTAGGATCTAGCTCCTTTTTGGTAGGCTTAAAAGGGATGTCATTGTGATCAAACAACTCTTCTAGTGGTACTAGGCCTCGAGGTATGTAGTTGCTGGATAATTGGACAATGTTCTGATCAACCACTTTATCTTTTAACTTGAGCTGCTTGGATTTATCCATGTTTAGGTTTTCCTGGTCTATGTGGATATCAGAGAATTCATCTATTAGTTGAAGGAATTTACCAAGCTTGTCATCATTTTCAAATGCCTTCCAGAATTTGACATTGTCTGGCAGGGAAGGTTTGTATTTAACTTGAACATCATAGATGACATTAGGAGGTAAAGGAGGAATAAACATACTTGTAGAGATAGCTAGGGAATCAGCTAGGTGGTTCAAAGTCGTAGGTATATATGACAATTCAAAAAACATAAAGGAGTCTTTGATTTTCCATACCTCATCCCTGTAGGCCTTTAATATGATGTTTTTTGTCTGAAAAGTAGTGTTGACCTGCTGTATAATGAGTTCTACATCTCCAAAAATCCTCATGCACATGATCCCCATCTCCTTAGCAGCTTTAACTCCTAGCAGCAAGGCTTCATATTCTGCGATATTGTTAGTGGTTTTAAAATTAAACTTGTAAGACAGATGAATGTTTTCCCTGGATGGGGAGATCAATACTACACCAGCACCTGCTGAGCTTTGAGTGCTAGCCCCATCAAAGTACATGCTCTAGAATGTTGTGGTCACTTCTTTGGGATGCTGATAGGTGGGATTAGTGAGCTGGACTAATGTTTTTTGATAATCATCTATATGCATAATGCATGACCCAAAATCAGTGTCCACTGCATAGATGGGGTGATTCACTGAATTGCTCTCCTTGCTTATGATGTAGGCAACCTGATTTTCCCGGTATAGCCTCTTAGTCTCTCCTCCAAACATGGGGATAGTGGCATATGTAAGATCCATCTGAAGGGTTCCACCTAGCCTTTTTCTCCATGATCAAGACAACAAGAACCAAATTTTGGAGGGATATCAGCCACTACAATGTCCATCATGATGCTTTTCAAAGGTAGCCGAGTTAGGCTCAGAATAAGGTCTTTGATAAGGCCCAAACACTTGACTTTTCTGGAGTGAAAGGAGAATAAATCATGGTAGGGATTTGTGATGCTGAGACCAAGCTCATCCATCACAGCTATTGGCATTAGGTTATGAGAGGCTCCTCAATCCAGCAGATAGTTATGGAGGATTTTATCATGGATCCTCAGGGATATGTAGAAAGGAGAGCATGAGTCCTTTAGGTATTTGATCATGGGGCCCACGGTTACAAAAAGATTGTAATGTTGTAGGTTAACAAATTCACTATCAATATGCATCTTTGGCTTAAGGGAATTCAAAATGGAAGACTTGAATGCATCATTTTTCATTAGCTCAATTAATGGGAAAGGGATCTTCAATTTTTGAATTTCTAACTCAAGGTTGAAAGAATAATGCATCCTATCTAGAAACCTCACCTCATTCCCTTGAAATTTGATTTGGACCTAATCAGGAATGGCTAAAGGTGCTAGTTTCTACAATGTTTTTTATATGGCAGCCCCTTTCTTTGGTAAAACAATCACCTTTTCGGCTGGTGCAGTAGGCTGCTTGATAGGCCCGGCATTCTTTTTGGGAGGGGAAATTAGCCTAGACCTTATATTGTGCCCTCCCTAACCATCATCCTGATATACAACCTCTTCAGTGATCTGCTCATCAATTAGGGCTTCCTCATATTCTTCCTGTGTCAGAAAAGAATAGTCAACCTCGTCCTCCATGTAGTGGATGCTGTCTTCAGCTTCTCCTTCTTCTTCAATGAATTTGGGCTCTTCTTCTAGTACAACATTTTGAAATGGAGCTCTTATTCTCTGATCTTCCCCTTGATTCCTTTCCCTTCTAAGAATATAAACTGGGGGGGTTTCCTCTTTTATAAGGGACAAAATTAGGATTTTGAGGAGAAAAGTCACTTGGCCCTTTACCCCTCATAGGCATCTGTCCTTGGTCCGTTAATTTAGACATTTCAGCAGTAAGGTTATCTAATAATTCTGTCATTTTATCAATCTTGTTCTCTGATGAAGAAGACCCAATAGGGTCTGTTGGCTACTTCTTCCTGTCTAGCTTTCCTTTGACCTTCTAAGATACTAAAATGTTTGATTCTACCTCTAGGGCCACATCTTGCATGAGTGATAAGGAGGTGGACCTCCTTTCTCTAAGAAGTAGGTAGAAATCAGAGTCAAAGGAATTCACATAAGTTATCCTAGTTGAGGTATCAGCGGGCTTTATTTCATTGGGGATATTGCTGTCTTGCATGAGTGATAAGGAGGCAGACCTCCTTTCTCTGAGAAGTAGGAAAAAATCAGAGTCAAATGATTTCACATAAGTTATCCTAGCTGAGGTATCAGTGGGCTTTATTTCATTTGGGGTCTTGCTGTACATATGGTTGAATCTCTTGGTAAAGTTGGAGACAGACTCCCCATTTTCTCTTTTTAGGTTGTTGAACTCTGTGATATAGTAGAGGTGGTCTCTCCTCTCTCCCCAATTCTTTAGGAAGATGTAATCTAGGGCCCCAATAGTGTCTGCTGACTACTTTTTCCTATCTACCTTTCCTTTGACCTTCTAAAATGCCAAAATGTTTCATTCTACCTCTAGGGAAACATCTTGCATGAGTGATAAGGAGGCATACCTCCTTTCTCTGAGAAGTAGGAATAAATTAGAGTCAAAGGAATTTGCATAATTTATCCTAGCTGAGGTGTCAGTGGGATTTATTTCATTGGGGATCTTGTTGTACATATTGTTGAATCTCTTGGTAAAGTTGGAGACAGACTCACCATTTTCTCTTTTTAGGTTGCTGAACTCTGTGATATAGTAGAGGTGGTCTCTCCTCTCTCCCCAATTCTTTAGAAAGATGTAATCTAGGGACTTAATTCCTACCATTGACCCAGAAGGCAGCTCCTCAAACCATTTCCTAGCCTAACCATCTAATCTTTGGACAAAAACCCTAGTCCATACATCTTCTTGCTCTATGTTAATATTCTCAGCGTAGCTATAAAATGCATCTAGATGTTCTTCAGCTGTGAAATTCCCTTCTCCTGTGAACTTAGGCATATACTTGAGGTACTATATAGTAGGCATGGTAGAGAGAAGATTTGGCAAATTTAGGGGGGCATACCTAGCTACTAGGATCCTTTCCATTTTGGTCAATTGAGGGCAGGCATTTTGGAAATGGATACAGACAGAGTTGAGGAAGGTAGCACTGATGAAGGTTCTTGTTGAGAAGGTGGTAGTGGTATACTTATCCCAATGGATTCACCTGGTATTGGATCTTCACAAGCAGCAGTGCTTGAAGATGCCCAAACCCTAGGATTTTCTAATGTATTTATAAATTCCTAAGAATTAAGTGTTTCAGCAGAAGAAATAATAGTAGAAACATTTCTTGAAATACCTGATGTGGATTCTTGTGCAACACTGCTGGTGTATCTTAGTAAAGCCCTAGCTCTTCTCAAAATTTCTTCTGGATCTGAAACAGATGTTGTTGGTGGCCCCTTCGGGTTTGCTCTGGTACTTGGTATTCTTGAAGCCACCTTATTTCAATGGAGTCACCAGATAGATGATTACAACTAGAATAGTGTCCAAGATTTGTCTATCATCAAATCAAGGATATATGATGTCTTTGAGGGAAGCTGAGCTTCAATCTCCTTTCCCCAGCAATGGCACCAATTTGTTATCACTTCAGGAAACCCTTCTAGGTTGTAGCTCAAGGATGCCTGGTAACTTAAAATGTTTTTAGGGTTTTTTTATATGGATCAATTCAAGTGACCTATATAACTTTCCACTCTCAAGAAATGCATGAAACTCACTTAATTACAAGGATTTTAGTTACAACTATTCAGAATTTGACAATAAGGTGCAGGGATGGAGAACTCATCAGGATGGAAGATTTACATACAAAACATATGCATGTAAATGGATAAATCATTATAAGGATGGTACTTATAAATCAAATCACATTAACACACCAATAGGAAGACAACTATTAGTTATTAATCAACTTGAAAGTAACCTAAATACACATTTAGGCATAAGTACAACAAAGACAGAGATGAAGGGTGAACAAATCATAACAAAAAAGCTTGTATTCAAGAATGAGCAAAATGAGAAGTTGCCAATAGTATAGGCTTATAAATCCCCGAAGTCGAACCTTTTTTATAAAAATAGTCTTAGGCTTTATAGCCTTTTACAAAATATACAGATCCTAAAACCTGGATCTGGTTTTACAAAAATAAACAAAGTAACATTTTTTTGCAAATTAGGGTTTGAAACCCTACCTAACTACTTGTCTAACTATAATGAAGATTTAGTTCACTGAATGAATATTAAATAACTGAATTAATTGTTGGTGATCACTGTTGCTGGTCCTCTGCCAGTTAAACCATCAATTTCTCTTTGATAGCTAGGGTTGGTGTCCTTTGGTGTTGTTATGTCATAGTGGATATCACACAGACATTTTAATGATGCGTCCCTCAGCGCATTTTATATTCAGAACACATCCATGAACCATATGTACTTTTCCAAAACCGGTTCTGCATGCCAAAACTTGCCTTTAAACCTTTGTTCACTTTCGGTGGTTAAGAGGCCAGTCTATCGAAACCATTATCTTCCAAAAGTGGCGCTTTCGGTGGCTAATGAAGTGCCCTAGCATCCACCTAAGCCACTGAAAGTGTTACTTTGACTCTACTTTCTCAGACCACTTTCAACGATTTTCCTTTGCCCCATGTTCAACTATTTATCCATCAAAACATAGCTTTTTGGTGGCTAATGAGCTATAATAGTCCTCTCCCAAGCCACCGAAAGCTATAACTTGTAAAATTTTCATCCAAATAAAAAACAGAGGCTTTCAAATTGTCAGTGATACTCATATCTTTAATTACATAAGAATATTCTTCCTACTATCAAAATAAATTTATTTTGGGAGATAACAAAACCTATGCCTTAGTGTCGATGTACTCCTTCACAAAGCCAACATCTCATCCCTAATATCTCCAACTTGCTCCCTCAATCTCACTTAAATGATTTAGGCCAGAATATCAAAGCAACAACATAACTTTACTCTGCCCCCAACCATGGAGAATGAGTCTTATTTTATAGTCTTGGAATGGATAGAGATGGTTGAGAAATTGGTGGGTGAGGTGGCTAGGAGATCCTACAAGGATGGATCTCAAGCCCAACTACCCCTAGTGATTAGGGATAAGGGTGCCACGAAGCCTTATTTCAAGAAGATTTGAGAGAAACTATGTTTTTTCACTTTTTACCAAGGGAATCGCTTCTTCATGACTGAGACAGAGTGGTGACAGGGAAGAACTACACCTTGATCAAGGGTAAAAGTGGTTCCACCATTTACTGTCAACACATTACAAGCGATGGTGAAGAAGGTACCTCTTTTTGACTAAAGGGTAGAGGTGGTGCTGCATTTTCAAATATAGATTTGATGTCTGGACCAATATTCTCACTTCACAATTTGGGATTAAGGGAAAACAATGAAGTTTGGAATCTCCTGACATGCTGATGACAAGATTTAGGTGTAACAACTACATTCAAGGATTTAATTCAGTATTTTCTGGAAGTTTACATGGATGACTGGAAAGTTTATGGATTGATTACGGACCATATAGAGAACTTGTGACTGATGCTGGACTGGTGTCGACAACATTAGATCGCATTGAACTCAAAAAGTGTATTTTTTGTGCACTTTTTGCAATGTTGTTTGGACACATTCTTTGCAAACAAGGACTATTGGTTGACCTAGACAAGACCACGTTGATCTTGAGCTTTCCACCACCTACAAATGTGAAGCAACTTAGAGTGAGAATGGGACACACTGGATACCGTAAGTTCATAAGAGGTTACACCGTGATCACAGCTCCTATGGAGAGGTTTCTGAAAAATGATGCGGTATTTGTATGGAGTCAGTAATTCCAAGGAAGTTTTGACACATTGAAGGAAAATATGGCTTCCACACCAATATTATCTTTCCCCAATCGGAAGAAGGAGTTCAATGTTCATGTTGATGCATTGTCCACTCCACTGGGAGTGGTGATGGCTCAACCAGGTGAAGGTGATATTGATCACCCGATCACTTTCCTGAGTCAGAAGTTGTCATCTATGGAGAAGAACAATACTACAACAGAGAGGCAAGGCTTAGCGATGGTATACGCACTACAAACATTTTTACACTACCTATTGGGAGTTCACTTCAATATGTTTACCGATCACTCTGCTTTGAAATACCTAGTGAATAAGCCTGTTTTGGGGGAGAAGATTTGTCATTCACTTCTTCTCTTCTAGGAATTTAATTTTGAGATAATTGTGAAGCCGAGACGCTTGAACGTTGGCCTAGACCACTTATCATGAACTGAGACAGGTGAAGAACAAAAAATAAATAAAGACTGGTTGACAAATGTGCAACTATTCAGAGTCAAGATGGTTGATGATTAATATGAGCAAATAGTTCAGTTTTTTGACACGAGAACAATACCACAAGGGCTCACTACAAATCATAAAAAGCAAGTAGTTGTTTGAGCTGCAAATTTCGAGTTGATTGTTCAAAAAATTTATAAAATGGGACCTAACAATATTCTACAATGATGTTTCCTACCGCATGAAAAAGGGAAAGTATTGGTAGAGGCACATGTGGGAGTTCCAGGTGGACACTATGGCGCTCACGCTACTGTAAGAAACATGCTCTGCATAGGGAAAATAATGTTCAATGTGAGGGGTGGGAAAGTTGTATTTTGGACAAAATTTGTTCAAATCCCTAAAATCGATGCAAACCCTAATAGTTCCATGTTTCTTGGAGACAAGAACAATATTAGATACCCACTCGGTAAATGGAACAAGGTAGATAAAACCAAATTTTAAAATATTTTCAACCTCATCTTTAATGGCTATAGCTTTCCTTAGGTGGAATTGGCGAAGTTTTTTCCTAACAGTTTTTCCCGTCATGTATGTATTAATCTCATGTACAACAATAGATGGATCAATCTCGTGCATTTCTTCATAAGTCAAGGAAAAAAATAACGTAATTCCTTAAAAATATGTTGGTATTTCTCCATTTTCATTGTCAAATAGTTCTGGTCTATATGAACATGTTCAAAAACACCTAGATTCACTAATATGTTGACACAAATCGTTTTGGTGACATTACATAAATTCCTTTCATAATAAACGCCTTGTAATAATACAACCGTTTGTGGATACTCGACCATATTGGAATTGATCAGAGAAAAAAATTTGAATCTACTGAATTGGCATTAGGAAGAAAGGATGATCGATGATGAGAATATTCCCTTGAGGATTCATCTAGGCTCATAACCTCCATAATAGATGTTTCCGCCTTTCACACACCTGGGTCACGTGACAGAAATATTCAAGCCACTCGGTGTGTCCTTGGGGGCAAGTCTTGAGTCAAGGCCGTCACCTTGTTCTTGACTCCTCCATTTAGGGTCAACTCCTAATGAAGCCAAGGGGGGTAGACCCTATTAAGTTACCAAGGATAATTACTTAGTGTTGTGATGTTAAACTGAATGAGTTGCTTAGGAGTTTTCAATTTAACTATAGATGATCAAAGACGGAAAGATACAAAATATGAACACACGAAAACACAATGCTGAGACACAATATATATATAAAACAAAAAAATAACCACTGCCTTAGAATGGAGTCAAAAAATATAAACAATGTACTTGCATGTTCTTGGAGTGAGTGTTTTGCGATTGCCTCTTGGTATGTTTTAAGTTAAAATTGAAGTGTGAGTTGATTAAAATTAGGCAAAGGGGTAACTCCAGATATACCCTAGAGTACTTGGAGTATGTCCAAAACTAAGCCTTCACGACTACCCGCAAGAAATATGTGGACTGAAATGGAGTCTATGGGGCTATTGTTCATAATGCACCCATTAGTGTGTGATAGAGATTGGTACCCCGAGGTCACTTTTCAGAATTTCCCGCTTCCTTTGGGTATTTTGCCACCATGATGGTTCGATCTAGGTGTTGGATTTTCACCTATTGGTTTGTTAATTTGGGAGAGTGAGTCCTAATTATACTAGTCACTCAAGTGATTTTGATATAGCTTGACTAATCAGATGAACCGCATCCAAGTGCAGAGCATACACACTGGAGTCTTGTCAATTTTAGTAAGTTTTAAATTGGGTGTTCTTGTTTAAAAGAAAACCCTCTAGGAACTTCTTTCGATCCAAGTGGATCTCAATCGGGGAATCAAGGAGTGGTTAGTTTTATAATAGCTGAAAAAAAAATGATCAAAGGAAAATAGATACACAATTTTAGTTTTCTAATTAGTCCTACCACGAATCTCTTTCCCCTTTCGAGTCAATCGAGAAATCGTGGGGTAAGTACTAAGATTACATTGAAATATAAAGTATGGAATATGAAATTAATAATAAAATAAATTATACTACCCTTCATATTATATCAATGCTAGTTTGAAAATAAATGAGTAAAAAGCAACAAAAAGGACACCGACGCAAATCCCCCCAGGGGAGATGGGGAATGGGATCGAAAGAGCCTATTCAAAAAATAATTTTATTAACAATGGTTACAATATAATATAACTGATATAATTCCTCTTTATCCTTATATGGATTGAAATCAAGAGATTACAAGGTGCGAAAATCAAAGGTTTTCGTCAAATGGGAGACCCCTGGGGGGATTTGAATGCTCTCGAGGACACTTCTGAACAAAAGCTTCCTTTATTTTCTGTTACACCTGATAAAAAAAAATGAGCATGTTAGAATAATATATGCCCAAAATCACTTTAAGAGTACCTTTGGATCAGCCTACCTTAACTCAAAAAAGATGAAGTTAAAACTAGCTAAACAAGTGAAAAAGGAACAAAGGAAAGCAAGCTTTCCTTGGGATCTTGGATTTATGTTTTTGCAGCCAATGAAATATGAACTGATTTATGGATTTATCTTTTATAACAGCAAATAAAAATCTAATGCATGCAAGATACAAGTTTTCTTTAAATTTCCATGCAAAAAGGACAATTTCCCTAAAGCTAGATCTAGAATGCTTATGACAATTTTTAACTGCAAGATCTAGAATATGGGATTTGATAATATAGATCTATGTTGGAATTAATTTTAATATGATATATCTAAGAAAAATAAAAGCTATTAACAAAGTAATCGGGTAAAAATGTTGATTTTGAGGGAGGAAGAGGAGGAGAGAAATGATGGTTTCCTTGAAGATCCATAGTGGAGCTTTCAGGTGGAATGTCAAGGGACTATGCCTTTGGAAGGTTTTGAAGAGAGAGAAGAAGAAAACTAGATCAGCATCCTCTTCAATGTAGGAACCTGCAGCTTAGTTGAAATCAAAGAACTTTCCAAGAAACTTGTGAGATCCGATTAGTACATACACAGAGATTCAAAATAACATGCATATAAGCTTATAGGACATGTTGAATCTAGATCTCTAAACATGCATCAAGGGAAGGAGATGGTCAATAAACTTATTGAAGAGAACCTTTCCTATCAAGATTATAATAAGCCTATTATCAATATTAACAACGGATCTACAAGCAATTAGCAAAAAATGAATACAGATACAGGTTACCTCAGTAAAATAATGGAAATAATCATCAACACATGTAATGGCACAACACTGTCTATCCTCCAAAGCTTTTCTTTATTTCAAATGAAGAATTACAACAGTACAATAGTAGCAGCACCTCAATCCCAGTTCTAACTAGCTTGGAAGAGGCTGTTGTGCTTGGATATATACAAAAACCAGGAGATCTAGCCCAGGGGGGGTGCAAATCCCAAGGAGATAGACCAAATATGCTGATGGAGAGTCCATCAATGCCTGATCTATGTCTAACTGAGCCAAATCTGAGTCTCACTGAGTGCAATTGTCAATCAGAGAGCTGATCTGAATGACACCTCAACCCCTTGACTGAAGCATCCACCAAAACTCATCCAGATGAGCCAAAACGTGTTGAGGAGAGAGGGAGGGAGAAATTCCCCATAAAGGATGCTGAATATCAACTCTGGATCTGATTTGATCACCTCCTTCAGTCAAGGATTTGTTAGATCTAGTCAATCTGCTTTAGATCTGACTGATTTCAATCAAATCGGCTGAGAATCCACTGATCTATGATTTTAGATTTGCTCCATTATTCATCAATTTATTAATTAAAATAATCAATAATTGATTTTTGGGGCTTTCTGACTTGAGTGATGGAAAATCACTCAAAACTAGGAAATAGTGGGTCCATAGGTTTACAGAGTGCTCTTAGCTTGAAAATGAGCACCTACATGACTGAAATTGATTATTTGGACCATTTTTATTACAAAATCAAATTTTCCAATTAAACTACTAAAAAATAGCGTAAGTTTTGGAAAAATTAAATTTTTAATAAAAAACACTGAAAAAACTAAAAAAATGAAAAATTGAAAAAACCTAGGGGGACTTAGACATGTTCATATGACTCGACCATGATGTCTAGCATGCTTATACATTGACACATAGATTCTAATAACCTCAATATGCCTAAATTCCAAGCTGACCACCCCAACTTTGGAGGTATGGAGTGAAAAAATCATAAATTATCAGTCGTTTATTCAACAACCAATAATAACCAAGGGGAAAAACACCCTGGGCTGATCGGATTGACAAATAAAGTCTAAGAGACCGAGTCTTTTACAGACACTATCATGCTAGAACATTTATTACAAATCCCCGATGGGGTATGAACATGTGATATAGTACAACAAAGCTTCCCAGAAGCAAGACTGAAGGTTCTCTAAAGTCCAAACAAGTTATCCTTGTCCAGTTCACTTGATTCACTTGATAAAAAATCCACTAAATACAACTTAGGTGGTAACAATAGACTCATCTGATGGAAAATTTTGTGAGAGATAATCTAAAATGAAGAGAGATGAATCTAGCCAATAGTGAATATAGAAAGGATATGATGCTACCAAATGATGATCATCTATGTGAGCATTATAAATAGATTGAATGGCCTCATATAGGACTTCCTGTGGACTTAGAGAAGGAATTTCAACAATCTCTTTTCCTTTAGAAATTCCCTAGCCGTGGATGATATCATGTATACCATGGTAGTTTCTGGAATAGGAGGGGCAACATTGGATGGAAAAATCCCATGCAGGAAAAATATTTCAAAATTCCAACCCATACATATTGATAAGGGGGAGGTGATTTCCCTAACATTGGAACATTATCTGTCATGGAAGCAGTAATATCATGCGAATAGTAATAGAGTTGATTTATGGTTACAAATTTTCCTTTATGTGGGAATTGGAGTGTGTAGAATAATGTCAATGTAGCGGTCGTCATAGCATAGAACCAATTCTTTCCTAATAACAAATTGTAATATAAAGGATTATGGACCACTTCTACCTGAATAGAAATGGATTTTCCCCCAAATCGATGGATAATGCCGATAGGATACCATGAGGTTTAAAACCTTGTCTGTCAAAATATTTTTTAAGGTGTTTGGTGACTTATTTGACTCAAGAGAACCAATGGCTTCCGAATAAGAACTCTATAATACTGAGTTGCAATCTCCTTCGTCCAATACGGTCCAATGGACTTTCCTACCCAATTCTCTCATTGTAATCTAAAAGGTGATTTAATGGGATAACCTCAATTTATAATTCTCCACATTAAATGTGATCATCATGGAATTCCGAGGATCGAAATCCCATAGGGATGACAGCAAATTTTTTTTTGTGCATGAAAAATTTGGTGTACTTCCAACGTGGACATAGTGGAAGGTGTTGGGGCTGAATATTCAACAACATTCTAATATTAGGAAGCCCTATCACTATTATTGGAAATGTTTTTATGGATTCTACTCTTAGGAGGACACAAGATTGTGTCAAAACTAGGTTTCTCAATAGTAAGAGGACCATTAGAAGGAGGTGGAGGAGAAGTGTTGACGGGAGGTGTCTTCCTAGAAGAAGCACCTTTATTAACCCAAAAAATACCTCTGTGAGCTCTACATGACCTACACCACCCGAAGACATATACTTCACTACACTCATTTGACCCCCACACCCTTGCAAAGGCCCAAAAAACATGAAAAGCGCTTAAAAACCCCTAAAAGAGACAAAATAGCTCTCATAGGGGATAAAACCTACAAAAGGGGCTAAAACCGCTCAAAGGAGCTTAAAATCCCCAAAGGAGCTAAGAATTGGGTGAAGGGGGATTAAAGCCCAAAAAACAGGCTAAAGCCCTAACCAAGGGCTTAAAACCTTGAAATATCTAGAAAAAACTATAAATAGAGGGTTGGGGGTCACTCTCAAAACACTCCTTCTCTCCCTATCATTATGCTTCCCATGTGAGTGCCTTGAGACCCTTTTCCTCTCAAGTCATTCAACCCCCCTCTCCTCCATTGCTCCACAAGCCAAGACTCCATCCCATATAGAGAGGTGCTTCCAAAGCTAGGGCATGGTGGCCCATTTCCACCAAGACTGAAGGTATAACCATGTTTCTTTCATTGTTATTTTAGTTTTATAACTTATTTTGTTTGTAGGTTTTTTTGCTAATGGTTTGTTGCAGGATATCCTATTGATTTCTTGTAGCCATATCTTGTTTTCTAACCATTTCTTGCAAGGTTTCCATGGCTCAAAGATAACGTTTCTGTGTAGGTTCTCTTACACATACATGAACCGTACCCTTCCTTCCTATAGACGCAAGGTATTCATTCCTTCCTATAGCTATGGAGAAAGCCCTACTACAGATTTGGTGACCATACCAGGTCGATCCGACAGGATCCTTGGATTGTTTTTTCAAGTTTTAGTTTTTATTTCTGCTTTCTTAACCTAGTTTCAGTTTCTATTAAATCTAGTTTAGATATTTTTTTCTGTATTTATATTCACAATCGAGACTCCTTAAGGCCAAACCAAGCCTTTTCAGCCACAGCACAAGTTATTGTTGGTCGTTCCCAGCTCAAGTTAAAAAAAATTCAAGTTTTCGGGCTAGGTCGCCCTTATCGAGCTGAAATAGGTGACCAGGTTGCTCATTTTTTCCCGAAAGGTGCGACTTCCATCTCAGGAGGAAGCTCACTCCTGTTTTCAGTTTCTGAGCGACCCCCTCGCTACATTTTCCCTGAAAAGGGTGTCTGTCTCTCATATTCAATTTTTTAAGTTGTTTGGACTATCAGTGCAACTCAGTCGCCTCTGTCCAGTAGTCTGTTTTCATGTACATACAATCTATGTAAATCAATGATAGATTTAACTAGTTATTGATATAATGAATCTATTTTAAGGCTTAAGTAAATTATTGTAAGTTAAATTTCAGTCTTTAATAAGAAGTGGAAATTAACCCCCTGCCTATCCCTTCCTCCTCTACCAAGTCATCACCCTCTGGGGTATTATGGGATAAGATGAAGGGTAAAGCTCGTATAGTAATAGGCACTTCATATGTGATTGCTTTAGACCACTAAAAATGGGTGACTTGGAAGGTAGAGGGGGTGGTAGGCCCAAGGGGCCTCACGACATTCACTTCCTCCTTGTTGACTGAACTTGCACTCAGAGAGTGACCTAAGGATATATGAATGGGATTAGTCCCATTGTGTTAAGAGCCCAACACTCTTTCCTAGTTGAAGAGGAATACAGGCATAAGGAAGTCACTTAGTAATTCTACCATAGTTCAGATTCATTAATGGCATGTTTCAAATTTTTTGTTCACAATTTACTGGTTTCATAACAAGTTACCCATGGTGTACGTTGTGTAACAAACCAGAAAATATCTATGAAATATTCATAAACCATACAAGAAGCCACCAAGTGAATAATAGAAAATAATAAAAAATGGACAATATTTCATACAATGGACATGCACACAACCATACCAAGTAAGATAACCAAACTCAGTTCATGACGCTGAGCCAGCCATTAAAATCTATTAATTTACACTAATTCAAACACTTTCATTCTTTGAGGACATAAATCCCTAAATGGCTTAACCATGGGAATTACTTGGGCTCATCCCTAAAAATAATTGTGAGGAGTACCACAGGAACCCCAAAGTAGTTGGTCACTAAGAGGAATGGCCAAGCGAAATGGGCAATGACCCCTACTAATTAACTAGCACTCCCGTGAGGAAATAGCCAAGCACTATCTCTTGGAATTCTTAGTGGCCGAGTGACCACCTTAAAGCCAATAGAAAGCCACTAAAACTGGGGTCCAACATGTCACTACCAGATTTCACCACCTGATATACCAACTAGACACAATTGATCCCCCACACTTTTATTCATGCCTAAGAGGCGATCCACCATAGTTCAGGTCCTTGAACCAACACCATCGAGACCATTCTCTATTGAATTTTCATATGCTAAGCTAGATTATTAGTATTTGATTTCAATTTCATAACAAAAGCATATAAACAGGATCACTGAAAGATAGACAAGCACAACCATACAAAAAGAACACAAATATTTATCCTAGGAAAACCCTAAAGGGAAAAACCAAGAAAAATCTTCCTCAATATAGATGCCCCAAAAGATAAAAGGTAAACCAAAAGGGAGATCAAAGACTGATCATCCTCCTTCTCTAGCTACTTCTCTCTCCTCCACTAATGCGCTACACAAGTGAGAGTGTGTGTTCCAAATGAGGAGTGCCACACCTCTATTTATATTCATTCGTTCACTTTAATTATCAATTCCGATATGTAGGCTCGAGTTACACATGTAGACTAGAGTAACCACACTGGAGTGGTAATGACCAACCTTTACAATTAGAGGGGTCTACCTCATGACTCTTATTAGTTCTTTTGGTTAGAAGCATCGGGGTACAAAGTAATACAAATGGTTCTCTCGATAGGACCACAAAAGATACATATAGAATATTCTTTGAAGTTACAATATTTCAACACTCCCCCTTAACTCGAAGGGTATTCTACAACAACATCAACAACACCAATAATAGGAGAGATATAGAGGACATCATCAACATCGTCAGGGTAACACATCTATAAATCATTGGAAGCTTTTTCAACATCATGTAGTCTTCATCTTCAATCTTCAGTCTTCAATAGCATCAACACTTTGACTTCTTCGTTCAGCAACAACTTGACCTTTCGATCAGCAACAACATCTTCAGCACTTTGACCTTTCGATCAGCAACAAAATATTCAACATCTTGACTTTTTGAACAGAAAAATCATCACCATCATACTTTGATCAGTAACATCATGATCAACACCATCATCATCATACTTTAACTTTCGAACAGCATCATCATCATCACATTCTGATCTTTCGATTAGTAAGTCATCATCATCACACTCTGATCTTTTGATTAGTACATCGTCATCATCACACTTTAATATTTTGATCAGTATGTCATCATCATCATACTCTGATATTTCAATCAGTACGTCATCATCATCAGGAGCAACCTGCAATCCACATCTCAAAGACAAAAAATTCTTTGATTCACTTTTGGACTTAAAGTCCAGGGATGATGCAATCGGCACCACATTCTCGACAACCAAAGTTACCGGATTGATTACGGGATAATCAATTCCTATCACTTTTAGGACTAATTCCAAGGATTATGCAATCCTGCCACATTCACGAGGCCCGAAATCTCTGGATACATTTTGAACCGAGGTTCAGGGATGATGCAATCCCACCACATTCACGGGGACCGAAATCTCTGGATACATTTTGAACTGAAGTTCAGGGATGATGTAATCCCACCACATTCATGGGGGTTGAGAAACCTATATTCATTTTTAACTGAGGTTCAGGGATGATGCAATCCCACCACATTCATGGGGGCCAAGACCTCTGGATACATTTTTAACCAAGGTTCAGGGATGATGCAATCCCACCATTTCCATGGGGACCGAGACCTCCGGATACATTTTGAACCGAAGTTTAGGGATGATGCAATCCCACCACATTCACAGGGGCCAAGACCTCTAGATCACTATAGGGAAAGTTCCTAGGGATGATACAATCCCACTGCAACATCACTACTCCCCCTTTCGGGGAAGGTCTTTCCAAACCACACCAAGCTTGTCTCGAAAGTGTTCAAACTTTACATGGGACAAAGGATTTTTCAACACATCATCATCTAAACCATCATCATCTACATATTTAGTATGTGAATACTGAACTATCACCATCTGTATCTCCAGTATGTGAATACTGAAAGCATCATCATCTATATATTCAGTATAGAAATACTGAAAGCATCATCACCTGTATATTCAATATAGAAATACGGAATCACCATCATCTGCATCTACAGTATGTAAATACTGAAACATCATCTATATATTCAGTATGGGAATACTGAAACATCATCATCTCTATATTCAATATAGAAATACTGAATGACCATCATCTGCATCTTATCTCATATGTAGAAATACTGGATTTCTTTGTGTTACGATGGAACACAGGGTTCTCTGTCATCACATCTCTGGTTATCGCATAGAATCATTGTAGTATCCATCTTCAGTTCAAAGAGACCTGATATCAGCTTCTGAAGCCATATGGCTTCACAACTCAGCAGAGCAATTTACTATGTATTCTGCTTCAGCCGTGCTAAGAGAAACACTGGACAATTTCCTGCTAAATCATGGACTCATAGTAGACCCCAAACAAAAGCATCTACCTGATGTGCTTTTCCTATCTGAGATACTTCTAGCCCAACTTGCATTAGTATAGTCATACAATTTGTAGTCATGGTTTCCATCATAGTATATACCAAAGTCTATAGTCCCTTTCAGATATCTCATCACATGTTTTGCAACTATCAGGTGAACCCATCTAGGTTGAACTAGATACCGACTCAAGGTGTTCACAGCAAAACAAATGTCTGGTCTAGTATTTGTTAGATACATTTAACGACCCAATAATATGTTTGTATTGAGTCACATCCACTAGCTCTGATGAGTCATCAACTAACAACTTCAAGTTGGAATCCATGGGTGTGGCCATGGCTTTGTATTCCAACATATCGAATCTTTTCAATATCTCTACTGCATACTTTCCCTAGTTAAGAAAGATTCCTTCTGAATTTTTCCATACTTCTAGGCCTAGGAAATAATGCATTAACCCAAGGTCTTTCATCTAAAATTATTCAGTGAGCTTCTTCTTGATTTCTACAATCTGTTTCTCATTCCCTATCAGGAATAGATTATCCACATACAATAATAGTATGACATGCTCATCTTCTATAACCTTGAAGTAAAGGTTAGGATCAACTTTCATTAGGAAAATATCTATCCTTCCACACCAGGCTCTAGGAGCTTGCTTCAGGCCATAGAGGGACTTCTTCAGCTTGCATACATGAGTCCATCTGTCTTCAACTTCAGATCCTTGTGACTATTCTATGTATACTTCTTATTCAATCACACCATTCAGAAAAGTTGTTTTCACATCCATTTGGTGTAAGTCCCACTTCATCATGGATGCAAGTGCCATGATAGCTCTAATAAAAGTATACCATACTACTAGGGCAAATGTCTCTTCATAATTAATTCCCTCTTTCTAATAGAAACCTCTAGGCACAAGTCTTTCCTTACTTCTATCTACAACATATTTTATCTTGCAAATCCATTTGGAAGATACCACATTCTTGCTTTCTGGTTTGAGTACTATATCCCAAACATCATTCTAGTATTCTTTCATCATAACATCTTCCATGAGTTCATCTTGTCAGGTCATCAACATATCCTAGTCTTTTGCATTCAACCTTGAAGGTTGGAACCCACTTTACTCTTGGTAAAGTCTCAAACCATCAAGAAGTTGTCCATCATGTCGTACCATGTCGAACTCAAATATCTTCTATAGTCACTCCCCCTGAAGTGGAGTATCATCTTCCCTCTTCATTCTATATAGGTGGTTCTATGCTTGATATAAACTTATCAATAGAGTATGTTATGTCATAGTCTATTCTTTCTGAGGCAAATCATGAACCTTGCTTTCTACACTTGTTCTTGTAGATCCATATGGAAGATACTGCGTACTTCCCTTTATGTCTCAAAACCATATCAAATACATCATTCCTCATGATCAATTGTTACTCTTTGATCATAGCCATGGTGGTCTTCATCCTTCGAGGTGGATCTACCACTCTTTAAATCTCTTTCCTTCGTCATGATGTCTCTGACCCTGGGAGCTTCAGATTCATGTTTATTGAATTGTCATCACTTGTTCTTCGGAACAAGTCTCATCCTTCGTTTCTTGTAGGTAGTTGTATAGGACATTTCCTACAATTCAAATGCACTAGTTGCATGGTTAGAACTATTTCATAAAACATATGCATAACAAAAAATTCTTGTGCATCATGCAACCGTTTAGCCAACACAACATTCATCCATATCTCACTACTGTCATTAATGCAACCAGTCTATCATGCATAACACATCAAGTGAATATAATCAAATGTTTAACAAAAAAATATCATTAAATGACAATTGAATATTTATCTTTTATTCGTTTCATGGGTATACTCCTTCTTGATCCTTCTACTTCATCATCTTCTTCATTCATG
Organism: Pseudotsuga menziesii; assembly: GCA_001517045.1. Lineage (NCBI taxonomy): Eukaryota > Viridiplantae > Streptophyta > Pinopsida > Pinales > Pinaceae > Pseudotsuga > Pseudotsuga menziesii. The sequence goes on from LPNX010044663.1 coordinate 508,705, forward strand.
ACATCATCATTTCTTATCCAAATGATAAGATGGATAAGAGGTTCTTCAAGAATTGAGTTCTTCATATTCATCATCGCTTGAGGGATCTGCTTTGAATGGTGAGATCTTGATCTTCAATTTCTCCCATATTCTTCTTCCCAGAGTCAACTAAAAGTAATCACTTCCTTCTGGCACACATTCCTCGCATGAATGAATCCCATGATCTTGGGAGGCCATTCAAGGTGGCTATCACCACTTTTGCATTCTTCACTTCTTCTTTTACCTGTTTCTTAAGGTCATCTTCTGATGTATGTTATTTCCTTCAAATAGCTTGTTCAGGGAATAAAAAATCTCTTTCGATGTCTTTAGGGAAGAAACTTGTGGTACAATTTGATCCATGACTGAATCAGTAATGATCTTCTTAGCCTTGACCAAGTTCTTTTGGAGTAAGGCTTTGAGCCTCATCTCCCTCTGGAACTAGAACCTCTCTACTCATGTAGGTGTCCAATTCATTTTCTTCAGAGGGATCAAATACTTCCATGCTTGGAAGTTGTCAACTTCACCAAGCTTATCATCAAGCTGATGAGAACCTCAAATGGAAATAGCAAAAGATTAGATCTTACTGATTTGAGGTGTTCATCTTAGTTTCAGAGTTGGCTGATCTAGGGTTTGTCAGAGAACCCTAATTTTAAAAACTTGGACTCTTTCATATCTGATTGGATATAATTATAGATCTCTTCAATCTAATCTGTCTAATGTACTCCTTTTCTGAAAACTGTGGAGGGAAGCTCCCAGAATAGGAAGCCCTAGTTTTCCAATTTCTCTTGCAGAAATGCCTGATACTGTTTCTATGCTATATCCAAAATTTATTCTCCTCTATGTCTAAAAATTTGTACTGAGGTACCCTCACATGTTCGTGTTACAACACCATAGGTTTCATCAAAATTGGTTTCACCAATTGGAACTTATTATCATTTTCCCAAGGTGACCTGTTACAGGACTGTTTAGAATAGTGACGTTGTACAGACTTCCACATGTCACTATTTCATCTTATGAGTCTAAAACTTAGACCATAGAAATTAAAGTCTGTGCCCTTTTTGTAACATCTTCCAAAATTTCATTTGGACCGTAGCCCAACATTTAGCAATTCTGCCCAGGTGTCCTGTTTAGGGATGAATCCTGGAAGAGGCTGGAACCCTAAATTGGAGGGATCATATCTACTATAATATACAGAATATGAGGCTGAAGTTTGGAAACCGTGTACATAATTATGTTATATTATACCTCTATAAATTTCAGCTCCTGATCCTTTGCCAATCCCAAGATATAGCGAATGTACCAAAACTTATCAGTTTTAGTATTTAGGGTTTTCCAGCTCGAGGTCAAACTAGGGTTTTACTTTCCCATATTTTAACCCAACCAAAAATATTGATCCAGGTCTCTAAACTTCTATTTTTATGAGGAGATAAATCTTATGTTGGGCTCACTAAAAAAATTATTCTTTTGTAGAAAGCCCTAGATTCTCGCACCGAAAACTGAAAATGCTTAGAATCGAATTCCGCTTCGATAGAAAGGTGTGCCCTTCAATCGAGAGTCGGCTTAGCCTTCTTTTGCTGATCGATTGTGGAGAGGGACCCAAAAATTAAGGAGCCCTAGATTCTATAGCTGCACAATGTCTTATTTTACGGTGGCTCTGATACCATGTTGAATTTTCATATGCTAAGCTAGATCATTACTATTTCATTTCAATTTCATAACAAAAGCATATAAACAGGATCACTAAAAGATAGAAAAGCAAAACCATACAAAAAGAACACAAATATTTATCCTAGGAAAACCCTAAATGGAAAAAACTAGCAAAATCTTCCTCAATATAGATGCCCCAAAAGATAAAAGGTAAAACCAAAAGGGAGATCAAAGACTAATCCTCCTCCTTCTTTAGCTACTTCTCTCTCCTCCACTAATGCGCTACACAAGTGAGAGTGTGTGTTCAAAATGAGGAGCACCACACCTCTATTTATATTCATCCATTCACTTTAATTATCAATTCCGACATGTAGGCTCGAGTTAGACATGTAGGCTCAATTAACCACACTGGGTTGCTAATGACCCACCTTTACAATTAGAGGGTACTACCTCATGACTCTTATTAGTTATTCTGATTAGAAGCATCAGGGTACAAAGTAATACAAGTGGTTCTCCCAGTAGGACCATCGAGGACCAAAAAATATACATATATAATATTCTTCGAAGTTACCATATTTCAACATTCTCAACGTCCCTCTACATCGTCAGAAGGGCACACAACCTCTGACTTAGAATCAAAATCATATCAATCTGAGCCAGATTTACACACTGCACCATATAGCCCCATGGTTGGTGCAAATCTGAAACCAGTTTCCAGATTAGTGATTGGCAGTGGACCCATGTCCATACCTCACACCACCACCAAAACCCCTGTGGGTGGTCCCAGCAATGTCATGCAAACTGTAATAAGTCAGCTGCCTCCACCCATACTTACTAGTTAAATAGTCCCATCTATCATGTATGGGGGTAGTGGCACTTTCTCCCACACTGTCCCTCTTTTCATGCATGGGGGCAGTGGCACTTCCACCCACACTATCCCTTCTGTCATACATGGGAGCAATGGTCCTTCCACTCACATTGTTCCTTATGTCAGAACTAGGGGCAATGGCCCTTCTGCTCACGTTGTTCCACCTACCATACTGGGGGGCAATGGCTTGTCTACAACTATGCCACAAGTTCCCCCATTCATGTAGGTACATCATGTTCCTGCAAACCCCACCACCATTGCTGGTTCGCCACACATAAACCTTGGGTCAGACCTCCCTTTCATGGCACGCCTCAACCTGACTAACTTCGCTAGGTTAATCAATGACCCCATCTGTCGTCAAACCTTTTAGCCTCTTGTTGAGCCCCATTTTGTCACATTTTTTAGATAAAAACCTTATGTATTAATGCATATTTTTTTATCTTTTGGCATCTTTTGCATCATACAGATTACCATTCAGCTTCAGGTATTACCTTATTTGGGATTTATTTAAGATTAATTCATTCTTGATTATTTTATTGTTTTAATGAATAAATTCAATGTTAATTGATGCAATTTCTAACAAATTCATTCGTTAATTACAGATCATACTTTTGGGGAAAGCTTGACACATAGACACACATTCAGCTGGATATGCGCATAGCATATCCAGCTCATCATTCAGCTCACCAAAACAACCGCGCATTGGAACTAATTGATTCTCTAGCATTTAAGTATGAAGCAGCCTATAAAACGCTTGTTTTCCACATGTCAAAGTGTTAGCATGAGCCTTGTTCTAGAAGGTTTCCAACATACCTCTATGATTGACATCATGCCACTAGTTCATGATAAAGAAGGGAAGCCTGTACGCCACCTCATGCCCGATGGAAACCAACTCGTGATAAGGGAGGAAAAATTATTGTGTGTTGGAATTGGAGCAATGGATTGTAATAATGGTTGACTCATCTTAAAGAGCACTCGACCACTGAAGGCTCGACTCGCTCGCCTTCTCAAAAATCTATATAAGAACGCATGTATGCGAAGAGTAGTAGTTTTAGCTTAGCAATTTTTTATGTAATTCAGACTTTGTTTCTTATATTTAATGGAAGTTCTGTTATACTGTCTATGATCGTGCTTCATTAATATTTAGCAGGTTGTGACTGTGTTGGCTGGGAGGGCCCCCCGCCAATCAAAGTTTTATATTTCGTATAGTTTCTGTCATTTCCCTTCTTTGTAATTAGTATAGATTTGTTCATAGATTGTTTATGTAATTCCATTCTTGTAATCATTTATATTATTTCTTATAGCTTAGATTTCATTTCAATGTTATGATGCTTATCTTTTAATCATAGCTTAGATTTCATTTCAATATTATGATGTTTATATAGTCTTTCATTTCAAGTTAGCAACCAGTTGCATATAGACTAGATTGTAATTCCTTTTGATGCATTTCCAGTTCATTATTTGATTCAATGCTAATAGAGTAAACTGCTTCAATATTGTAGAATTTAATCATAGTTAGTTTCAATTCTGCTAATTCTTATTATGTTCTGAGTTTATTTAATTTCCAATTTCCTTTCAAACTGCAATAGGTAATGATTTTTTTCAAGTTATGAATTGTATTTGAATTATCTTGTAGAGTAAATGTAGTTGTTAAATAGGTTTAAATTCATGTATCTACATTCTAGTTATTACATGCACGAGTCAGCTGGCCCAAGTTCATCTAGATTAATCATTTATGTGAAAGTTTCAAGTGTTTTTGTATACATACTGTCATACAAGTAGTCTATTTGGTCAATTATATAGACTCCCATTTCAACCTTTTGTCCAGTCTTTCATCCAGTCCTTGGCATATTTTACATAGTTTAAGTCTATTTTCTTCAGTTCCTTGAGTATGTTTTGATTAGAATAGTTAGACAGTAAAGAACCATGTTTACCATTCCTTTCAACTGGACATTTTTTAGTTTGCATATTTTTGTAGAGTTAAAGTTAGAATTGGTTCCATTTAGTTTCTACACCTCATTTGAAATCCATTTTGACTCTCCTTCTACCCCTATCCTAGTCACTATAAATGCTTATCCCCAAAACAACCCAGGAGAGTGGAATTAGTATGAGTTTCCATGTATATCCTTAGTTATATATCCTAGTTGACATAATTTTGTAAATTCTCCTTTGTATAGTTAGCTTTCAAAGTTGTTTAAAGTATATATATTAAGGGATAGTTTATTATTATAAGGTTATCTAGTTTTTATTTGCATCCCTCCAATAAGTATGTATAAAGTAGAGTAGTATAACTAGATACTACACTAGTCTAGTCCTTTGTCCTAGTTTAATCTTATTAACAGTTGAATTCTTAGGATTTTGACTCTATTTCTTATTTTGAAAGATCTTTTGATTTGTGTTTGTTAAAATATTGCCATGACATCTTTGAAATCCTTCTTCCTTCGTATATATTTTTTAGCAGGTCCAAGCTTACAAACCCCGACCAATAATTAAATATTAGGTAAACTATTCAAGAGAATATTTTTCCGAACATTTTGGCACCGTTGCCGGGGAGTTGTTTTGTAAGGTAGAAAAAATAGAATTTTCTTATGAATTTTAGTGATAGGTTGGTGGCAGGGGAGTGGTAAGATGAGAGGTAAGCACCTGTGCATCTGTTATAACATGCACCCCCAAAATCGATAGTAGCAGTAGTCTAGGTTTTCCTTTAGTTTAGTTCTTTATGAACAGATTCTAGGTAGATAAGGATAGATAGGTTACCTTTACATTACACATCAAGGGGAAGGGGAAATGATAAGATGCAAAGATGAATTCACTACAAAATTTCCATAGTGTGACAGCATGATGCATCCACTTTAGTGGGTTTCCCCAAATCCTTGTTATTCCTTTTTCGTACAAGTGTGTTTACTATACACAAAGCTTGATTTATTCCTCTTAAGTATGTTTAGAGTAGATAGAAAAAATTTGTTTAAATTTTGAATTAACTATTACAGGGACATAACTCCCCCTACCATTCACTTAGTGGAAAGATACCAAAAGACACCTATAGGAAGTCATATTCCTTGAGACCTAAGGAGACTCTCTTAATAGGTCTTATCAAGGAAGTCATGGACGATACTTCGACGAAAAAATTTGAGGATCTTATTCTTGAAAAATTTTCTAGGGATCAATGATTAAAACCTCTAAGCATCCCAAGATAGCTTCTTCTCTAGTAGGAGACCCAAACTTTGTTGACTTTGTTGACCCTGTCGAAGTAAAAGAACTCATCGACAACTCTATAATTTCATAAATTGAAACATCCAAAGTAGAGTCTACTTCTCCTATAGGATCCAATAGGAGCATGGCCAATGGGAGGAATATATCCCTGAAAAATAATATTGGGACACCTCAGTCTCACCTAGGAAAAATCCTCCTTTCAGCAACCCAAATCACCCAAAGAAAAAGAAAGAAGATTCAGCAACAAGGACCATCTTCTGGTCAAAATGTAAAGCTAAACATCTCCCACAACAATGTCGATTAAAAATTTCCACATGTCATATTTGCACATGACATCATATTTTGCCTCAAGGGACCAGGGTGAACCTTGCTAGAATAGAAGATGATCCTCCCTCCCTAAACACTCTTCCTCCTTTACCTGATCCTTAAAAGTTACCTTGGTTTGTCATCATTTGTATATACATGTAGATATGTTTTTCAAATAAACAAGAGTCATGTCTAATTCTAGGACACTCTTCTTCTATGTTTTTAAAATAAAACCAATCATCTAATAAATGGTTTTTATAGGTGGATCCTTTTGTGATTCTGAAATTTGATTCTCAAACCATTTATTTTAATGATTTTTTTATTTCTTATAAATGATGGTTTGATTCAGATATGCACATTCTTGATAACTTTAAGAAAGTGATCAAAATAATTATTTCAATTATCATGTTCTTTAAGATTTTTAAAACCTAGAGATTACTAGTACGTCTACACTTGTTATCAAAACTTGACCCTTAAAATATTTTTGAGAACACTCTAGGACAAGTGGAATTTCTACTTATGGGGAACATTATCTTTTATAAAGAAAATGGACTAAAAGGCCCAAGAAAACCTTTGAGTTATTCTCTTTTCACATTATCTATGATTAAGGCCATTTTATGAAATTTTTTACTCATGTGTTTAATAGGGCTTAGCAAAATCTAGTACCGGTCAACTTCCTATCTTTATACAAGGAAAACCCATCGGGGTACTGAACATGCCTGCTGGTAGCGGATCAATGCTAAGTAACAATCTAATAATCAGGAAATTCAATAAATGCAAGTAAACTTGTCAAGGTATTGAACATGCTCACTGGAAAAGGGGCTATGCTTTCATTGTACCAAGATAAACCCTTTGGGGTATTGAAAAATCTCGCTGGCAGTGGGCCAATATCAGGTAAAAGAGCTCTGGTTAATGCACCTCTAGGCACATGCGTTAACAATAAAATATGTTTAGCCCTATTGTTTATGATGTCATTAAAGAATCACTGTAAGATGGAATTGGATCCAATAATCTAAATTCAATCAATAACTAGGATCTGTTTATCCTAGTAATGGGACCTATATCAGTAGATTCTTACAAATTCGACGGTAAGCTCAATTTTTTTTTAGGTGGAAAGATATATTTACAGCAAGGCAAGGATGACTAGTTTTCCCTATGATCCTTCCCTTATTTCTTCATTACATGGTAAATAATGAATTTGCATATTTGAAAACTATTTTTATATGTATATATCTGAATCCTTCCATCCATGTGTTAATTTTACTTTCTTTTACCTACCCATAACAACATGACTAGTATTTCTTATCTTATTTTAGAAACTACTGAATTTTTTTATATGAATTGTGGACACGCCATATCTTTGGTTTGGGGGGGAGTATTAGACTATCTATCCTTCTCTAAAAATGATGATTTATTTCTCTAAAAATAATGGAAGTACAATTAAAAGGATCAAGTTAATTGTTTTATGTGATCTCCTTGTAGGTTCAAATCTTAGAAAATCCTATGATTAACAGTAGTCTGATCTGATCAAGCAAAACTTATTTTCTTACAGGAAATTTATATGAAGGACCATATGAAGGTTTGTATAACGTCCTGAATGAAAATCCAAATGATGTTTTGAATACGCATGATGATATTTTTCCCATGATTAAAGTTATCTAATTTTCAACTTGGCTGAATCATATCATCATTATTAAAAAATCATATCCATAAGGGTACTTTTACTAAATTTCGACCCATGACTTGGTACGATCTCGATCTAATATGATTTTTTTATATCCTTATATAGGATTGAAAAGACCTTAGGGTACTTTCTAATCATTACTATGTTGTCATCACCTCATCTCATTTTTCATTCTCATGTATAAAATGCTAAACGTATTTCATTCATACGCATAAGCCGTTAGATAATCGATTTTCTTGTTAAAATTAGGATTATGGTAATGAGTATGGTCATATCTTTGCATTAAGTTTGATGTTCAACCTGTCCAAAGTTTACTTTGGATAGGGTTGAACCAACTAAAACCTTATGAACTCGCTAGAAGATGCATTTTGACGACACACATTTTAAGGGTTGTCATAATGGCACGATCATCCAAAATACACTGAGCTAGATGAACATGGCATGCTTTAAATAAATATGATACAAATACTTTCCATTGTTTTCACATGACCATTACTAATGTAGAATCCTATCACCACCTTTTCCCCACATTTCTCGTACAGCCCTGTTTTCATCATCTTGGCTTCACCATTCCAAACCGATTCGAACTAGAAAGTTACCAAGATCTATTCCAGATACCTGAATTTAGAGACTGTTATGAAATATTTTTTCTCATAGGATGGAACCCTTTTCTCCATCAACTTCAGGGATTTGACAAGGAAATATCATTACTATTCGCAATGGACTTTGATGCGAGAGAAGTAAGGGTGTTTCTAGGGTTTTACCCCTAGCTTGTGCGAATGAGCACCTACTAAGGACAATGGATTCCTTAGTATGATATGTGAATTAAAAGCTATAACTGAAATAAAAAACTAAATCTAAACATGTTCATGAAGGAAAACAGTGAAAAGTAAATAATGATTTTATATTGATCTGACCTCCAATGTGAAGGTTGGTGAAGCCCTTTGTGGTGATCCAAGTCGGTGGCTCCGAGCTTCAAGCTGCTTCTTCTCTTTCTCCAATGGTGGAAATGGGCCAAAAGGGGCTCTCAATGGTGAAAGTAGCTCAATGGTGAGCTAGGGTTTCACGAGCAATTTTGGCAGAGGCAGGATACTTGTGATTGTGGATTTTGAATAAGGGGTATCCATCACTTATTTATAGTGGTGGAGTGCTGGTTTAGGGTTAGGGTTTCAGCTGTTTAGGGTTTTTTCCTCTTTTTCCTCATTATTTTATATTTTTTCTTCCTTTTTGGGGACTTTTTCTTTTTTGGAGGAATTTTGGATAATTTTTGGAGGAAAAGAGGGTTTTATGGCATTTTGGAGGACTTTTAAGCCTTTTGGAGGCTTTTTAGATGGTTTTATGGGTTTTTGATGGAAATATGGTAGGAAAATGGACAAATGAGCCATGTGATGGGGTAGATGAGGTAGTGAACCCTTTTTGGGTGTTAACAGATTGCCCCCTGATGTGTGAGGGCAGGAGCTCATCGTATGGCCGATGGACATCATAAGTCATATTTGTTTTTCCTGGGGTGTGGAGAAGAGAAGGAACCAACTGAAGCCCGGAACATCGATCTCGAACCATTTGCAAGGACTGAAAAGTATATAACCTCAATAATGGATGAGGAATCATCTGATCATCTGGACGAGGCGGGCATACCCATGCTCGTATCAATATACATAAAAATAACTGTGAGGCCCGAAAAGGGGGACCTGTAGGATACATAGAAATCCACTGTGTATATCATAAGTGTCCAGAGGGGACACAAATCTGGAAAATACTACTGGGCTGACCATGTCTGAGCTGAACAACTGATGCACTGGAATGACAGCAGTGCTACTGAATGTGGTTCCAAAGGAACTAATGAGCTGCTGGATTAAAGTGACAACGGTCATACGCGCAATGGTACACTGATCTGGAACTGAACTGGGTACTCAAGGAAGCATGGAACTGGATGGTTTTCGAATACAATCTCCAACGCAGCCCGGACATCCACAGGAACATATAACTTGGCCATTCCAAAGTGACTCACCAATGTGCTAGAGTCGGGGGAAATCCGGGGTCTTCGACACATAATGGAAAGGATATACATCCTGCGCGATTCTCAACGATGCGATTAAGGTGCTGAAGTCGAGCATGTGAGAAACAACTATTTGGAGAGGCAATAATGACTCCTCCCAAAATGGTTCGTAGGCACTCACCACAGATGGTGATGGGTCCAAGGCGCAGGGGCCTCTAGGTCTATCCTCTGGAATAGAGGGGCAGTCGTCGACAGAGGGAGACCTGCAACTATCAAGGCAATGATGTTTCCTTGACAGGAGCGCGAGGTGAAAAATCAAACTGTGATAGTAATGATGGTGGGAGTGATAAACTGGGGGGAATAACCGGGCAAGTAGAGTGGGTGGACTCAAACTTCCTTTGTTCAGAGTATGATGGCGGAGATGATCGGGAAGCATATGAGACTGACTGGTGATAAAGGGATCATAGCGGTATAGGATCTGAGGGTAAAAGAGCTGAGGGAGACTCAAGCTGTGGTAAAGTGGCAGGAGATTGCAGAATACTCTGAACAAAGGCGACCTGATTGGGGGGGCTGTCGAGAGGATCGATCATAGCACTAAGAGGCGTGGGGGGACTTCTTCATGGGTTAGAGAACTAGAATAAGTGTGGATATAAAATGGTACTGTCATGTGGATTTTACGAGCCCGGGACAGTTCATGCTCGTGGTTGCTTTCAATTTTAAGGAGTCTGAAAGCAAATAAGAAGACTCTGAATTAATGGCCAGGCAAGGAGGAAGTGTTCAATCAAGGAATATTTATGATGACCAGGACTGAGGGTGGGGGGAACACTGATGGGCCTCCTTTTGGGGTGAATGAATGGTGGCAAAATAACAAAACATTTGCAGTATGACAGGAGTGGATGGCTCATGTAAAAAGTGTGAAATAATCTGATGACGGCCGATGTGGCGCGCAAATTGATGCGGCAAGGTGTAGGGACGCAATGTTGAAATTGTAACAAGTGAGAGCAAGAAATGATCTCAAGCATCATCACGAGCTCGGAAAAATGAATCTGGCGATATAAAAAGTGTTAAAAATGGAAAGCGGCCGAAGTGGCACGCAAACCGAGGCGACTATTGGTATCGAAAAAATGGGCAAAAATGATGTAGCAAAAAATAATGCAACGAGGTGACCATCGTGATGGTATCATCGTGCTGATTCCAAAACTGTAGCTAGAGATGAATGGGACGTTGTTTCTGACGAACGGGGGGTACATCAGGCCATGTGTCAATGTGGTGCTCTTTAATGGCAGGGTCAAGACCGGGCATTTTGGTATAAGACCAGGCAAAGACATCGCGGAATTCTCTGAAGAGTTTGTTGTATTCCTCAATCTCCTGCTCAGTGCAAGATGCTCCTAAAGCGATGAGTTCGGGGGTGCTTCCAGGGGCAGCGATATCAATTTGGATGACAGGTGAGATGTTGGCCATGTTACCCTCTTTGAAGGCGTCAGGAGTAGGAATAGGGTCCTTGAACCAGTCGACCTTGGGGGGAAGGAAGTCTTTGGATTCAACTGCAAATTGGGTAGCAGTGTTAGAGGAAGATTCATCTGGGAGGAAGTAGGAACGATGGTGCATGTCATCCCAAGGATAATCCGGGGCAGTGAGAGCCTCGAGAATCTCCTCATCCGTACGGAATGTTTGTGTCGTCAAATCGGTTGACGAAGGAGTAGTGGTGGAAGAGATAATATAAATGGTATTAACCTCTTCGGAAGAGGAAGAGTCCGGGGGGTGGATCTCCACAATGGTGGGTGGTGCTGTCTCAAGATCCAGATTGTTAATTTCAAAGAGAGCTGCTCTGTACTCGGGGAGATCGGGACAGTGATGTGAGTAATGCCCGTAGACACCGCATATGGCACAGGAGTGGTTAGTGCGCAAGGATTTGTCGTGAGGCTTAAGGGTTGAATCTAGATGGACAACTGGGATAGTGGGGTCGTCGTCAAGCATTTGCATGTATTCCTGTAACGCCGGTAACTGAGGACATAGGTGAGTCACATGGCCCAACTCATCGCACAGTGCGCATTTGGGAGGAGCACGGAACATAGAGGGGGTTTCTGACTGTCTTAGGAGGTGGGACAGCAGTGTAAGGTTGGGGGCCTCTGCCCCCAGTGGGTTTGGTAAGAGGAGGGGGGGGGTTTTGCGGAGGATGACGGGGTAGCGACACCGGGAGGTGGTTGACTAGTAGTGACAATGGGTTGCACCGGTTGTAGGACGACATCTGGTGTCGGCGGACGACCGGGAGGTGAAAGGTACCAAACGGGTAATCCTAAGGTTAACCCAGGAATGCTGAGGGTGGCCATGACCGGGGCGCTAACTACTCTTGAGGGAGGGAAGAGGAAAGGAATGGTATGGATGGGTGTAGCACCAATGTGACTAGGTACCAAAGGGGGTTAAGGCAACAAGGGCGGTTGATTAGTAGGAGTTCGCATGTTATGGGACAGGGTACATAGGTCAGACACTTCAGTGGCAGGTGACAGGGGTGAAAGAGATGGGAAGGTCGAGATCATTGGTGCGTCTGAGTAAACTCCGGGCCCCATAAAAGAAACGAATGAGGTGGTGGCACCTAAAACAGGTTGTTCAACCATGGGGAGAACATTTTCAGGTGCCGCGGGGGCATTGGGATCATGGTAAGTGAGTTGGTCAACCTTGACCACGCATCCCTCATGGGCGAACATCATGGTATGAAAAACGGTAGAAGCAACTTCCCGCATGGCATACATGTAGCTGTGGCCAAGTAAAAGGTTGTAATCAAGTTGTGCATTGATAACCTCGATGTTTATGAGGACAATTTTGCCGGCCAGTGAGACGGGGACGTTAGTTAACAGGCCTTAGGGTTGAGCTGAACGGCTGTCGTAGGCTTGCAACGCAGTAGAGGAGTGTTGTAGAGGGGGGGATCCCATTTTCTGCCAGATGGAGGTGGGCATGACACATGTAGAGGCACCTTCATCGATAATGCATCGATGGATGACAAAATTCCGAATGGAAATAGAAACTTGGAATGCCAAAGTGGAAGGCAGGCGGGGTTCGGATTGGTCCAAATCAAATACCATTAACTGCGAATCATTTGGATCAATAGCCCCAATGGCTGAGAGTAAATTCTTGCACTGCGAAGGGCAGTTTTTTAAGACTTCTAACTGTTGTAAAGGAAGGTATCCTATGGCTAGGGTTTAAGAGGCCATCAATGTACTGGGGTTGAAAGAGCGATGCACAATGTTCAGGAAGCATATATAAGCAAGTTTCAGAGATAAGAAAGGTCCACACCTAATAAACTGAAGGCTGGTCCAAGCTTTCTCTTCATTCCTCTTCTTGCTCCTCTCGCTCCAAGAGACTTGCAAAACGAAATATACCTTCCTCAAACCATAATGACCACATATAAAGAAATGATAATCTAATAAATCTGAAATAATAATCTGAATAACATCATCATATGATCAGAAATAGAGATTCAATCACACATTGAACAATGATTTGGGAAGAAGAAGGACATCACATCTTTATTAATCTTGAAAACAAGTACAAATATACCTTCTCTTCAAGTTTGGCACCTCACGAAACCTTGATCTGGTTCTGCTGCTTCTCTTCTCCAAAGAACTCAGCCTCCAAGCTCTGCAACACAAGGGGAAGACCTCCAGGGAAAAGGTGTGGGCACAGAGAGTCCTGATTCCTCCAGCATAACAATGCAGAAATTCAAGTCCCCCTTCATGGACCTCCCTACCTCTATTTATATGATGAAGAAGAGTTAGGGGCGAAACCAAAGTGGTTACAACTGAAGGAGTCAGTTGCATAACTACCCAAACTAACTCAAAAGGAGTGTTTTTATGTTTTAATGTTAAGAAACAGATGCACGACTATGAAGGAGAGAAACGTGCGCATGATACACGAGTTTACACAAGAGCAACCCGTGAATATATGCATGCGCGACTTGCAAAACACAAGAGTCGCGAGTGATGCGCGAGTTGCACATAAGGAGAGTCGCGCATACATAAAAAATGCATTTTTAAGGTCTTTCTGGGCATTTTCAGACTTTGGTGTCTTCTAGAAAGTTTTAGCTAACTGAAATACCTTTCCAACGGTGTATAAATGAGGTCAAACGGAGTTACAGAACTCAATATATGGGTCCTCCAATATAGGTGTTTTTTCAGTGACTTTCATGAAGTGCCGACATGCGACGAAATCATGGGAAAGTGGTCACAGGTAGAGATGTGTCATTTTGAGCTATAACAGATGCCCCCTAATGTGTGAGGTTAGAGGGGAAGATGATAGCCGAAATACATTATAAAGGAAACAGCTAAGTATGGAGAGAGCAGAGAATCCAAGATCGAAAGCCTCGAACAAAGGTACCTGTAAGAGAGATAAATGTCAGAAAAACTGATCTCTGGCACATACACGTCCATATACAAGACAACGCCATAAATATACAGGAGGATCCAACATATGTATAACTGATGAAACTATCATGGTCGCTCGATATGCAAAAAGGTGCCATATCAAATCTAAAGGAGACATGGCCACAAATGAACAAGGTGGATCCATGCTCAACAATCGATCATAGCCACAAAAATACAAGGTGGATCTATGTCTCAGCAAAATGTCATATAAAGTATAACAAGGTCTTGCGCAACTTGGGCAATAGCAAAATGATGACAATGCTACTGTCGGCCCAAGGTCTTCAATCCAAACCGCCCAAAAAAGGTACAAATCCTAACCATGCGAAATAAAGGAGTTGAAGTCGAACATGGAGGAAGCCATTTGACTACCGATCAATAATGAAAACCGTTAACAAACGCGAGGGAAACCACCATTAATGAAAATGGTCCCCAAGGTACCTAATACATTCTAACAAGTGTGATTAC
>LPNX010044663.1:524078-534208 GCA_001517045.1 Pseudotsuga menziesii
TTTGTTCCAGAGCACGAAAAAGAGAACACTAAGCTCATACCGGGGGTTCCTTTTCCGTAAGTTTAGTCCCTTAGGTCCGGAAAAGAGATAAACCTATGCCTGAGAATACTCTTCTCAATTCAGTAGAAAAGAGAGGGATCCTTTCTCGTATTATTCCACATGGTCCGAGAAAGATATAACCTACCACCAATGTGGATGCCCATTCACATATTCTTAACGAGCCTGAACAGACAAGTTTACTCGGCAGTCAAGTCTATTTTGAGGAGTCAAACTTGGGCCTAAAGAAACTCATAATCTCTCCCGTGAAGTTTTAACGAGTCCGGAAAAGTCAACTCGCGGCCTCCTTACTGTTTTTAACGAGCTCGAAGGAGAGCAGAAAGAATGCTCTAAATGCGAGGAGACGAGTGTCATAGACAGAAGGAACTAGTTCCAAGCGCAAGGAACAAACCTATGCATAATGCAAGGAAAGTGAGCAAGATAAGGACACTCAGGGAACGTCTCCTCGGGGTAAAGGTTGTCAAGTTGCAAAGGAAAAATGATACAAGGCTAAGCGGCGATGAGAATAAAGATGAGGGCTTATACAACGAGCTAAAAGCGTGGAAGCCGGCATCAGGCTCATGAGCACGAGCAAGGCACATGCAAATGCAATTACAACTTGAACAACAAGGTGAGGCCCATAAACAGTTGCGAATCCAACTAATAATCCTGTCTCCAAGAAACAACAACATCAGAAGAAACGATCTGATGCGGGTCACTTTGGCAGAAACACTTGTGACTTTGCTATCTTCTATAAAAGGAAAAGTCAAGGAAGAATCAACTGAATAAGATTCTATAGGACCAAGGCTCGAGGGTTTATAATCAATAAGATCAACCTCAGAAGAGAAGAAAAAATCAACAAGGGAGATAGAGTCTGCAGGAACAAACTCAATATCACAGGAGCTGAGAAATTCATAAGAAAAAATCAAACTCATCAGGATCACTGACTTGCTTTTCAAATGAAGAATCAAAAGACTCAACAAAAACCAACATAAGAAAAAAGGAAGGCTTACTAAGAAAATCAGGGTTAGACTTAATCACAACTGAAAAAAAAGGTCAGACTGTATCAAAGACTCTAGGAAGCCTTCATCCGAAGGGAGGAAATAATCCGAGATAGGACACATATCTGAACTTTCAAATGGATGGACAGAGTGGAGAGAAGGCTCTACAATCTATATAGGATGACTCACCCGATCAACTGCTGGGACCAAGTCCCGAGAAGGTAAGCATGAAAACAGAGGCTGCCTCTCAGTAGCAATTGAACACAAATGACAAGAAGCCACATAGTTCACCTGTGGCGGGGTAGTTTCTACAGAAACACTGGGAATCAATAAAGGAGAGACTTGGTCTCTAGTTGGGTCAGGATACGGATCAAGAAAATCCAACTAATCGATAGTGACAATTTCTTTACCATGATTAAAGTACATCACACGAAATAATGTTGACACCACAGCTTGCATGGCATAGACATAATCACGTCCAAAGGGTCATCTATTACCATGAAGTCAACTAAGACGGTCTTCCCACCCAAAGTAACAGGTGTTTGAGCAAGAATTCCCTAGGCTACACAAGTTCTTCTATCAAATGCCAGCAACTGACTAGCAGTTGACACAAGGCTGGGAGATCCCATACCTCGCCAAGCACGAGCAGACAAAATACTAACTGAGGCTCCTTCATCAACAATGCAACGAGCAATTGTATAGGGTTCAAATTTGACATTTATCTGGAAAGGTGCATGGGAAGGAAGGCGTGGCTCAACTAGGCTATCCCAATCAAATGAAGAAATCCAAGAGCTTGGTGGGGGTTGATCCAAAACAAGTTCAATGCCCCCTTGTTCAGTAAGATCTGAACTAGCAGTGAAGAAAATGTGACTAGTAGACACATCACTCTCCAGAGGAAGAGTGGGATTGATCGATACTGGAATCAATTCAACCGCTTCATGAAAGTCACTCTCCAGAGGGAGAGTGGTATTGACCAAAGATGACATTGGTTCAATCACATGAGGAGCACTCTCCGAAAGAAGAGTGGGATCGACCAAATGTGAGATTTGCTCGACCACTTGATCAACCAAAGGTTGAGTAGGAGGTTGAGAAACTATAGGGTGTTCAGAAGAATCAAATCCATGAGTCTTGGACCACACTCTTCGCACCTCTGGGATAGTAGGGCACAGGTGAGTAAGGTGATCTCCCTTGCATAGCACACAAGGGAACTTAAGATGATGCTTCGAATGACCAGTTTTCTCAACTAAGTCAACATGACTAGCAGTGGATGACTGTTTTCTCTCAACATGACCTGTAGAGGATGAGAGTTTGCCCCCAACGTGAACAACAGAGGCTGGGTGACGGGGTCCAACCTCACTAAGAGAGGCTGGTTGTTGAGAGACTCCATAATGTTCAAAAACGGGATGACCATGAATCCAAACTCTTCGCACCTCCACAATAAAAGGGCATTTATAAGTAAGGTGGTCTCCCTCACAAAGCTTAAAAGGAAACTTGAGCTTGTGTTTTGAATGGGTAGACTTGTCAACAATGTCAACATGACTCGTAGTGGTTGACGGGTTGTCCTCAGCTTGAAACACAGAGGCTGAAAGACTGCCCCCAGCGTGCCTGGTAGTTTTTTAAGACTTCTAACTATTGTAAAGGAAAGTATCCTATGGCTAGGGTTTAAGAGGCCATCAACGTACTGGGGTTGAAAGAGAGATGCACAATGTTCAGCAAGCATATATAAGCAAGTTTCAGAGATAAGAAAGGTCCACACCTGATAAACTGAAGGCTGGTCCAAGATTTCTCTTCAATCCTCTTCTTGCTCCTCTCGCTCCAAGAGACCTGCAAAACGAAATATACCTTCCTCAAACCATAATGACCACATATAAAGAAATGATAATCTAATAAATATGAAATAATAATCTGAATAACATCATCATATGATCAGAAATAGAGATTCAATCACACATTGAACAATGATTTGGGAATAAGAAGGACATCACATCTTTATTAATCTTGAAAACAAGTACAAATATACCTTCTCTTCAAGTTTGGCACCTCACGAAACCTTGATCTGGTTTTGCTGCTTCTCTTCTCCAAAGAACTCAGCCTCCAAGCTCTGCAACACAAGGGGAAGACCTCCAGGGAAAAGGTGTGGGCAAAGAGAGTCCCGATTCCTCCAGCATAACAATGCAGAAATTCAAGTCCCCCTTCATGGACCTCCCTACCTCTATTTATATGATGAAGAAGAGTTAGGGGCGAAGCCAAAGTGGTTACAACTGAAGGAGTCAGTTGCATAACTACCCAAACTAACTCAAAAGGCGTGTTTTTATGTTTTAATGTTAAGAAACAGATGCGCGACTATGAAGGAGAGAAACGTGCGCATGATACGCGAGTTTACACAAGAGAAACCCACGAATATATGCATGCGCGACTTGCAAAACACAAGAGTCGCGAGTGATGCGCGAGTTGCACATAAGGAGAGTCGCGCATACATAAAAAATGCATTTTTAAGGTATTTCTAGGAATTTTCAGACTTTGGTGTCTTCTGGAAAGTTTTATCTAACTGAAATACCTTTCAAACGGTGTAGAAATGAGGTCAAACGGAGTTACAGAACTCAATATATGGGTCCTCCAATATAGGTGTTTTTTCAGTGACTTTCATGAAGTGCCGACATGCGACGAAATCATGGGAAAGTGGTCACAGGAAGAGATGTGTCATTTTGAGCTATAACAGATGCCCCCTAATGTGTGAGATTAGAGGGGAAGATGATAGCTGAAATACATTATAAAGGAAACAGCTGAGTATGGAGAGAGCAGAGAATCCAAGATCGAAAGGCTCGAACAAAGGTACCTATAAGAGAGATAAATGTCAGAAAAACTGATCTCTAGCACATACATGTCCATATACAAGACAACGCCATAAAGATACAGGTGGATCCAACATATGTATAACTGATGAAACTATCATGGTCGCTCGATATGCAAAAAGGAGCCATATCAAATCTAAAGGAGACATGGCCACAAATGAACAAGGTGGATCCATGCTCAACAATCGATCATAGCCACAAAAATACAAGGTGGATCTATGTCTCAGCAAAATGTCATATAAAGTATAACAAGGTCTTGCGCAACTTGGGCAATAGAAAAATGATGACAATGCTACTGTCGGCCCAAGGTCTTCAATCCAAACCACCCAAAAAAGGTACAAATCCTAACCATGCGAAATAAAGGAGCTGAAGTCGAACATGGAGGAAGCCGTTTGATTACCGATCAATAATGAAAACCGTTAACAAACGCGAGGGAAACCACCATTAATGAAAATGGTCCCCAAGGTACCTAATACATTCTAACAAGTGTGATTACAAGGACTTGAAGTCGAACACTTGAAGAATCCATCGAGTAGGAGACATTAAGGTATCCCCACTACCCAATAGCGAGGGAAATTTCCATTGAGGACAACAATTCCCAAGGTACTGTCATAAAACTCTAAATCTTGTTCCCAGAGCAAGATGTGTTGCAGTCGATAGGAAGAGATCCATTGGAAGGAAGGCATTAAGGCATCCTTCATCATCCAACATGAGATAACTCCAAGACTAATTGGATCTGGAAATGGTACTGAATCTCGCAAAAAGGACCACTGAAGATATGATGTAATGAACTGATACCAGGGAATGGCCGACACAAAAGGTCAAGGCAACTGCAGAATGGCCGACAAAGGTTTAATCCTTGAACAGTGAGAATGACACAAAAGTGACTTAGGCAGCTTTTGACACAAAATAAGACCAACGAAACAAATCTGCAATGTCGGAGACATTGACAGATTCCCCATATAATTGGAAAAGAGACCAACTGGAGGAGCAAGAAACTCTGAATCCGGATAAGGTCAAAATACTAGGACCCAACTGTTGATAGACTCAAAACTGGTGCTTTGTTCAAGGAAACAAGACTTGCTGCCATGATATAAAAGACATGGAAATAAACCTTCCCCTTCCCTTCTTTCTTGTAAAGGTTTAACGAGTCCAAGAAAGCAAACTTGGGACCATCTTCATTTTTTGACAAGCTCGAAGAAAAGAAAGAAGAATGCTTGATAAGGCACTAATTCGTGGATTTTACAAGCCCGAACTAGTACATGCTCGACGGTGTTTTCATAGTTTAGAGAGTCTGAAAACTCCAAAGAAGACTCCAGGGGGTTCCTTTTTCGTACAATTTAGTCTCCTAAGGCCGAAAAAGTATAAAACAAACCAAAGAAGAACTCTCTTAACTTCTGAAGAAGAAAAGGCGCACCTTTTTCGTACTTAGTCAGGAAGGTCCGAAAAAGGTTAAATTACCACCTACCCAACGCTCCTTCAAAAGCAGCATATACAGCCTGAGTTTTATGAGTGTGAAGGAAGGCAAGATCACTCAGAAAGATCCATTTGATTACGATAAATGGAGCTTACAACAATAAACTCGATGCTTTGTTCTTTAGGGTTTAACGAGCATGACAAAGACATAAAGTACACTCAGAATCTTTTTCATGTTTTGGTCTAGAGCACGAAAAAGAGAACACTAAGCTCATACCGGGGGTTCCTTTTCCGTAAGTTTAGTCCCTTAGGTCTGGAAAAGAGATAAACCTATGCCTGAGAATACTCTTCTCAATTCAGTAGAAAAGAGAGGGATCCTTTCTAGTATTATTCCACATGGTCCGAGAAAGAGATAACCTACCACCAATGTGGATGCCCATTCACATATTCTTAATGAGCCTGAACGGACAAGTTTACTCGGCAGTCAAGTCTATTTTGAGGAGTCAAACTTGGGCCTAAAGAAACTCATAATCTCTCCCGTGAAGTTTTAACGAGTCCGGAAAAGTCAACTCGCGGCCTCCTTACTATTTTTAACGAGCTCGAAGGAGAGCAGAAAGAATGCTCTAAATGCGAGGAGATGAGTGTCATAGACAGGCGGAACTAGTTCCAAGCGCAAGGAACAAACCTATGCATAATGCAAGGAAAGTGAGCAAGATAAGGACACTCAGGGAATGTCTCCTCGGGGTAAAGGTTGTCAAGTTGCAAAGGCAAAATGATACAAGGCTAAGCGACGATGAGAATAAAGATGAGGGCTTACACAACAAGCTAAAAGCGTGGAATCCGGCATCAGGCTCATGAGCACGAGCAAGGCACATGAAAATGCAATTACAACTTGAACAACAAGATGAGGCCCATAAACAGTTGCGAATCCAACTAATAATCCTGTCTCCAAGAAACAACAACATCAGAAGAAACGATCTGATGCGGGTCACTTTGGCAAAAACACTTGTGACTTTGCTATCTTCTATAAAAGTTAAAGTCAAGGAAGAATCAACCGAAGAATATTCTATAGGACCAAGGCTTGAGGGTTTATAATCAAGAAGATCAACCTCAGAAGAGAAGCAAAAATCAACAAGGGAGATAGAGTCTGCAGGAACAAACTCAATATCACAGGAGCTGAGAAATTCATAAGAAAAAATCAAACTCATCAGGATCACTGACTTTCTTTTCAAATGAAGAATCAAAAGACTCAACAAAAACCAACATAAGAAAAAAGGAAGGCTTACTAAGCAAATCAGGGTTAGACTTAATCACAACTGAAAAAAAAGGTCAGACTGTATCAAAGACTCTAGGAAGCCTTCATCCGAAGGGAGGAAATCATCCAAGATAGGACACATATCTGAACATTCAAATGGATGGACAGAGTGGAGAGAAGGCTCTACAATCTATATAGGATGACTCACTCGATCAACTACTGGGACCAAGTCCCGAGAAGGTAAGCATGAAAACAGAGGCTGCATCTCAGTAGCAATTGAACACAAATGACAAGAAGCCACATAGTTCACCTGTGGCGGGGTAGTGTCTACAGAAACACTGGGAATCAATAAAGGAGAGACTTGGTCTCTAGTTGGGTTAGGATACGGATCAACAAAATCCAACTGATCGATAGTGACAATTTCTTCGCCATGATTAAAGTACATCACACGAAAGAATGTTGACACCACAGCTTGCATGGCATAGACATAATCACGTCCAAGGAGCATATTAAAGTCCAAAGGGTCATCTATTACCATGAAGTCAACTAAGACGGTCTTCCCACCCAAAGTAACAGGTGTTTGAGCAAGAATTCCCAAGTCTACACAAGTTCTTCTATCAAATGCCAACAACTGACTAGCAGTTGACACAAGGCTGGGAGATCCCATACCTCGCCAAGCACGAGCAGACAAAATACTAACTGAGGCTCCTTCATCAACAATGCAACGAGCAATTGTATAGGGTTCAACTTTGACCTTTATCTGGAAAGGTGCATGGGAAGGAAGGCGCGGCTCAACTAGGCTATCCCAATCAAAGGAAGCAATCCAAGAGCTTGGTGGGGGTTGATACGAAACAAGTTCAATGCCCCCTTGTTCAGTAAGATCTGAACTGGTAGTGAAGAAAATGTGACTAGTAGACACATCACTCTCCAGAGGAAGAGTGGGATTGATCGATACTGGAATCGATTCAACCGCTTCATGAAAGTCACTCTCCAGAGGGAGAGTGGGATTGACCAAAGATGACATTGGTTCAATCGCATGAGGAGCACTCTCCGAAAGAAGAGTGGGATCGACCAAATGTGAGATTTGCTCGACCACTTGATCAACCAAAGGTTGAGTAGGAGGTTGAGAAACTATAGGGTGTTCAGAAGAATGAAATCCATGAGTCTTGGACCACACTCTTCGCACCTCTGGGATAGCAGGGCACAGGTGAGTAAGGTGATCTCCCTTGCATAGCACACAAGGGAACTTAAGATGATGCTTCGAACAACCAGTTTTCTCAACTAAGTCAACATGACTAGCAGTGGATGACTGTTTTCTCTCAACATGACCTGTAGAGGATGAGAGTTTGCCCCCAACGTGAACAACGGAGGCTGGGTGACGGGGTCCAACCTCACTAAGAGAGGCTGGTTGTTGAGAGACTCCATAATGTTCAAAAACGGGATGACCATGAATCCAAACTCTTCGCACCTCCACAATAAAAGGGCATTTATAAGTAAGGTGGTCTCCCTCACAAAGCTTAAAAGGAAACTTGAGCTTGTGTTTTGAATGGGTAGACTTGTCAACAATGTCAACATGACTCATAGTGGTTGACGGGTTGTCCTCAGCTTGAAACACAGAGGCTGAAATACTACCCCCAGCATGCCTGGCAGAGGCTAAGAGACTAGGTCCAACTTGACTTGCAGAGGTAGGACAGGCACCATCAACATGAACAACAGAGGTTGAATGGTTAAGATCAACATGCTTTGCAGCAGTTGAGTGTGTGTCCCCAGCTTGAGCAACAGAGGCTGGGTGAACGGATCCAATGTGAACACCAGAGGTTGGATGAGAAGGTTCAACTTGAAAACCAGAGGTTGAACGAGTGCACTCAACATGAACACCAGAGGCTGAGTGACAGGATCCGACATGACCTGGAAAGGTTGGAAGGATCCCACCAGCTTGAACACCAGAGGCTAGATGGATGGATCCAACTTGAACAACAGAGGTTGGATGGGGAGGTTCAACTTGAAAACCAGAGGTTGAACGGGTGCACTCAACATGAACACCAGAGGTTGAGTGACTAGATCCAACATGACCTGCAGAGGTTGGATGGGTGCCCCCAGCCTGAAAAACTGAGGCTGGGTGGTGAGGTTCAGCTTGACTTGCAGAGTTTGAATGGGTGCCCCCTTGCTTATGTGCTTTCTTCCTATTCCTCCTTCTTTTACTCCTTTTAGACTGCCGGTTACTAGTATCAGTACTTTCACCGCATGAGGTAGAAGGAGGAGGAGAACTAACTACAGGTGAAGGGGATACAGTGTTTTGATGCCCTTGATATAAGGTGCTTACTTGAGAAGCATCAGGAGCATTCAGGACAGTTGGAGTGGAAAACAACCACACCGGTAGCCCTAGGGTGAATCCCGGAAGATTCAAGGTGGCCATCAAGGGAACACCAACATTCCCTGTGAGAGGAATAGGACAAGGAGTTCCCATTGAAGGGATCTCTTGGTTGGTGTTCCAAGGGGTGTTAGCCATAGTTTCAAAACAAGAGACAAAGTCCGAGGTTGATGATCAACCAAAATTACAAAGTAGACACCTAAAGGCCCACTAAGTATAGACAAACCACACAGCACTCACTAAAAAGATCCTAGAGTCTCAAGCAATCTAAACAGGCTATAAAGATATACCTTCCAGAAGAAGGCTGATTAACAATTACTTGGCGTCCTTGAGGGGTTCTCAGGCACAAGTGGAGGAATCACCCACCACCCTCCTGCACTTTCCACAAGGGTTACCTTCCAAGTCTGTCCAAGGTGAACCAGAAATAACCTTCCGGTTTACCTATGTATGAGCCCTAAAAGGCAAGAGACTAAAGGCTACCTTGATAATACCTACTGTCTGGGGGGACAGTCGCAAGCCGAACTCTTATGCATGGGTAGGGTAGCTGAGCCCAAAATTTTGCCTAGACAGAATCCCCAGATGCACAAAAGTCCTGAGTTACGCTTTGACAAGGATTTGGAGGGTTATCTCCTCTGTCCAAGCCTCTACGCGGCCTCGTGCTTAACTCCTGTTTGAGAGGAGCTTCCCAGATACAGTGATAGAACCAAGGATTTACCTAGTGATAGGCCAACTACGTCTGAAATTTAACACTTGTGGGGAGTTAAAACTCCCTAACCCACAAGTCTAGCCTAAGCTAGTTGGTGTATGACCCTATAAAATAAAACTTGCTAGCAATTTTTAAAATTATGTCGTTTATTTTATGGGCTGTTTTTTACTCAGAGGATAAATGGCATGAAACTAATGCAGTGTTTTGACTCAAGAAATGAAAACAAAATGACTAAGCAAAGAGAAATGAGATGCAAAAAATCAAATAGCTATTCTCTTTATATTTTCAAATAACTTGAAATCCAAAAAGATCAAATCTTTTTATATTTTTAAAATTTTTCAAAAACAATGCTATGCAATCTAGACTAACAGCCTAATCTATATGCATATAAAGAAAACATGTTTTTGTCTTTTTCTTTTATAAATGGAAAAGAAAAATCAGCCTATCTACTTATGCAAACAAGTACTGAAAGCAAAGAAAATAGACAACTACT